>PVLD010019730.1:0-35636 GCA_004027595.1 Dinomys branickii
TGAACAAGAACGAAGCTGCAAGGGAAACACTTCAAAGAATCAATAATTGGGACCTCATCCTACTGAAAAGTTTTTGTACATCTAAAGAAATCACCAGCAAAGTAAAAAGAAAACCCACAAATTGGGAAAAAATCCTAGCTGGCTGTCCTTCAGACAAAGGTCTTCTATCTAGAACATACAAGGAATTAAAAAACATGTACCTGTCCAAATTCAAAGACCCAATCCAGAAATGGGCATCTGAGATGAATACACAATTCTCAGACAAAGAAATACAAATGGCAAACAGATACATGAGAAAATGTTCCACATCCTTAGTCATTCGAGAAATGCAAATAAAAACAACATCGAGATTTCATCTCACCCCAGTAAGACTGGCCAGTATGAAAAAATCATCCAATAACAAATGCTCATATGTATGATCTTATGATTCAGAAATGGAAATAGCAAAAGGATCTTTGCTGATCACCTAATTAGTCTTATTCTAAACAATGGATTCTGCAACTTTCAATTTACACACACACACACACACACACACACAGACACACACACACACAGGTAGTTATTAAATGATAAAAGAGAATAATATATCTGAGTGACAATTCAAGATATCTACCCTATAAAGTTCCAAAATGAGTTACGCTCACAATAAAAGCAAACCTAAAAACATACCATACTGCCATCCCCAAAACATCCCAGTTCCAAAGCGTGAAATGTGTATTTTTGTCACATAACTGTCCTTTTAGACACAGCAGACACTTACTATGTTACCATGGTCTTAAGCTTTTTAATTTATGTACTTCTATCCTGAAGAGATAGGGAGGAACTAGACAATTCAAATTCTCTTTTTAAAGTATTTGAACTAAAACATCCTGAAATAATTTTTCTGTCTCAGTGGAACTAAAAACATGAAGTTGTGAAACACTGCTTGGTTTAAGCTAAGAAATAAGGAAGCAAAGAAGACAAAACTGATGGGAAACTCCTTGACCAGAGAATAGAAAAAAGCAAACTTGAAGCCAAAATAATTCAGAAGAGACAAAGAAGGTCACTACACCTGATAAAAGGAACAGTCCATCAAGAAGATATGACTATAAATATATATGTCATGAATGTTGGTGCACCTTATTTCATAAAGCGAACAACACTTTCACAGAAAAGAACAGACAGTCCTCAATGCAATAATGACAGGTAACATAAATACTTCATTCTCACTAACAAATAGCTCATTCAGACAAAAAACTGATAAAAAATAGCAGCATTAACCTACACTATAAATCAAATAGACTTAACAGACCTAAAGTATTCCACCTACCAGCTGCAGAGCACAAACTGGTCTCAGCAGCTCATGGAACTTTGATCAAAATAGATTATATTTTAGGTTATAAAGTCTTCCTTCACAAATATGAAAAATTGAAGTTTTTATCTGACAAAAATGGAATGAAATGAGAAAACAACAAAAGAAACTGCTGAAACTATGCAAACATGTACAGATTGAATAATACAGTATTTTATAATCAATGGGTCATTGAATAAATTAGGGAAGAAATTTTAAAATTTCTAGAATCAAAAGAAGTGGAATCAATACATTCCTGAATCTATGGCATACAGTGAAAGAAATTTTCAGAGGGAAGTTTATAGCTACAAGTACTACCTAGAAAAATCGTAGCAATCTAACTCTTGAGAAAAATGAGGTGCTTCATCTTGTTTAGTTTGAAAATAGGGGCCAGTGCTAAAAAGAAAGTGGAATGCATCTGATCACTGTATTGTCTTGATTTAGTAGAACAGAAAGTTAAAATTCAGAAAAGAACTAACTTTTTACCAGTGTGTCAGGACACATTTCATACCAAATTTTTCTTAGGGGGCACTCAATACCAAAATTGCATTTGAAATGCCACAGAGGAACTAAACACAAAGCAGATCTAACGAGTCCAAGATGGGGCCACAGGGATGGGAAGACTTCTGCAGCACTTCTGGGACACTCAGATGACAAGATGCAATGTTCCTCGATTCTTCACTGCCCTCGTTGTGATTCCTCTTCCTATAACATTGTTATGGTATTCATCTAACATGTACCCCAAAAGGCTCACAGTGTCAAAAACTGGGCTCCCACAGCTGGGCTTCTGAAGTGATTCTAATTTCAGAAATGTACTCACTTCATCAGTTAATTAATCCATCAGCGTGGTAATAATGTGATGGTGTTATTGGGAGGTGACAGAAACAGGAAGTGGAGCCTAGACAAAGTGTGCAGAACACAGCATGACCTCAGGGACTGGCCCCATTCTCTTTTGATATCACTCCCCTGCTTCCCGACTACCATACACTGAGCAGTTTTTCTCCATCAGGTCTTTCTGCCATGACGGCTCTGTCTTGTGACAGCCTACAAAAAACAGAACCAGATTGCCATGGACTAGAGCCTCTAAAACTATAAGCCAAAATAAATCTTTCTTCATTTGTTTGTCCCAGATATTTTGTCGCAGTGACCAAAAGCCAAATAACACAGAAAATTGGAAACAGGAGTGGGGTCATTGGTCTATCTGATAATGAGGTTCAGAGGCTTCAGAATTTGTTCATAAGAGGATTTTGAAAGTGTTTGGAGAAGTGGGATAGAGAAGCCTTAGAATGTCATGAACAGAGTTCAACATACAATTCTCATGGGATCTTAGCAGACCAGAATTCTGGTAGGAATTCAGACAGCAAAGAATGTGACCACAAGACTTTAGATGGGAATGAAGACTCCATTTAGAATTACACTAGAGGCTCTAACTCATGTTTTCATCACCTTCTGACATGGCCATCAAATTATGACCTTATCAATGTATTAATCATTTTTGACATAGAATCTTCATGATCCAATCCATTCAAAATCCCATTATCCTGGAACAAAGTCTTCAACATGTGTGTCTTTTGGGGAACATTTGAGGTGGCATTCCAACAAAGATTTGTCTGCATTTTATCCATGCCCTGAGAGTTGAAATGTGACATACTAATAAATTTAGTTGAGGAAATGTCAAAGCATCACAGTATTCACACCATGTCATGGCTGTCATTAGTTGCTATGTACAGTGAGATGCTAAAGCAAAAAGCAAAGCAATTTTAAAAACTTGCAGTTTGATCAGAACAGATGTGTAAAATTGTAGAGAAAGAAGATGTGGCTACTGAAGAGTTTAGTGCCACTAATTAAAAAGTGAAGTACTTTATACTTGGACAACAGGAAAGTAGCTCTGAAGGCATCTAAGGGGTGGTCAGACTCCACCATCTCAAACTCATGAACACAAAATATGAGCTTCTCAGGAAGACTTTGTTTGAAGAAGTGAGCTCTAGGGTACCTTGCTCATTCAGGGCACCTATGGAAGTGTGATCTCATGTTAGCAACTGGAAGCCGCTGCAGCCATGACTGTTGTGGGGTTGACCACCACTCAGTTTGGCATCATACCTTGGTGTCATCCATGCAAGGCTGGTTGTGGAGGCAAGTAGATTGCAAGAATTGCAGAACTATGGACACTCCACCTAGATTTCAGTAAAAAATATGAGAGACACGGTAACGTGTGACAGGGTCAGAGTCCTCACAAGCACCTCTCAAAGGGCACTACATGAAACTGTGAGAGTGAAGCCAAAGCTGCGATGAAGACCCAAGGAAGTGAGAGATGCCGGGAACATGGAACATCCTCCAAAGAAAGCTGGAGGCAGAGAACAGGGCTGGGCCAAGAGACAGGCCATGGAAATTTTGATCAGCAAGGCCATAGAGGAAAGGCTACCTGGACCCTGTGGGGGCACATCAAGCCAAGATGCTTTACATGAAACTAAATGTTTGTCCTACTGTGTTTTGGTCAAGCTTTGGTTTGGTTCCTTCCTGCTGTTTTCTTATTCCTACCATTTGAAATGGGAATATTTGTCTCACATCTGTTATGCTATTGTATGTTAGAAATATGTAACTTTCTTTTCTGATTTTAGGGAAGCTCACATCTAAGAATTTGCCTTGAATCTCAGAGAAAACTTTGGACTTAGACTTTTAAATAACACTGGGACTGTGAGACTTTGGGAACTCTTGGAGTTGAAATAAATGCACTTTGTATAATGAAATGGTCATGAGTCTTGGAAGACAGGTTTGAAATATTAAGGATTAGATCATGAAGACAACAACCTCATAACCCACCAGTCATTCAGAGTTAAATAGGCTAATAAAAAGTGAGGCCTATTTGGAAGAAGTAGGGGCACCACCTAGACTAGCCCTCGCTCTCCCCCTCTCCCTCTCCTTGTCCCTCTCCCTCCCCCTGCCCCTCTCTCTCTCCCTCTCCTTTTCTCCCCCCACCCCGTTGTGTCTTCCTCTTTCTCTCTCTCTCCTTCATGGCTGCCATATGGTGAGCAGCTTTCACTAGCTCCTTCTTTCTGCCTTGATGTCTCTGCCCTACCACAGACCTAAAAGCAGTGAAGACAGCTGATCATGGGCTGAAGCCTCTAACACCACAAACCAATATAACACTTCCCTCCTTTAATTTTCTATTCTCGGGTATTTTTTCACACTGACAAAGATAGACCAACACCAACATCCATTTCCACATTATCTCATTAGCTTCTCATTACAAACGTCTTTCTCTCTGAGCTCTCCAGCTGGGACCACCTCCTTGGAGGGTACTAGGTCTGTTCTCTATTGATGCTTTGAATACTTGCTGATAGCATGGTTCGGGGAGCAGCAAAATCTCTATGCCAATTATATTGGTTACAGATTGCTGCCTCAGCAAGATATGTATTCCTACTTCTGTTTAATAGGAGACACAATTAAAGGTTTGGGAAGGTAAATACCTTGTTTAAAAGGTCAGAGATAACATCTAAATTAAGTTCAGTAATTTGGAAAGCACATTCAATAGTCTCTGGAATATACTTTATCTCTCAAATAATATAGCAATTTACATTATCTCATAGGAAAAGAGTGGCTTTTGTCTTCTTGAGACAAACTTCTATGAACCATGGTTAATATCTTCTCATGTTTCCTGAGCAGGTCCAAGGAGATTTCTGCTACATGGATCTGAAATACACAGAAAGTACAATTACTTAGTACTCCTTGAGCTGATATTAAGAATAAGCTGGAAATCCACTTCTGCAAATAATTCCAGAAAGTAGCAGGGCTAGAAGTGTGCCTAGTTTTATGCCCTGTTGCTTTGTAAAATTCAGAACTTGTGCCCTCCCGGGTCCTTTGTGTGGCCAACTGCTTTGCTTTCTCACTCAAACAGCCCAATTACAATCAACTTGTTTGTGAATCATAGGGTTTTCCAATCCCCTCAGATACTTTTATGGATCAGCTTGTAGATGCCATCTAAGATAATGCTGTGTACAACAGTAATAAGGGTAAGTGAAAGAAACTCTTTCCATATGATTCACATTAAGTTATTTATCAGCTTTTAGTGTGGATTGTTTCGGCCCAGACTTGTGAGTAAATTTCACTGTAATGTGTGAGGCAGGGCCTTCAGCTTCTGGGGAAAACAGTCTTCTGTAAGTCAGAGCTGATTATAGGGCCTCATACCCTCCTCTCTGTTAATCTCTGTAGCCAACAGTAGGTCTGGGTTTAAAAGGCTCAAGAGACTCAGTGTCAGACCCCCAGAGGCAGCATGTCCTGTGCTCTTCTTTGTATTCTCCAGGGAAAAAGCATTGTCACCCCCATGCCACTTCCTTCAGCACCAGAAAGAAAATGAGAGAGACACAAACCTTCTCTGCCATGTTCCAGATGAAGAAGCGGAGGCACAGGGGTTGTGCGCCTCACTTGAGCTTGCAGCAGGAGTGCAGGTGATTTGAGTGATGCTGAAGGACATCTACGGTCAAGACAGAAGGACAGGGTCCATCAGCTACTGTGGGTTTGAGCAGGTTGCTTTCACCTATTTGTTGACTAAAGGCTTCTGCTTCCTCTGAGACCCAGTCAGAGTCTCACCACTTCTAGGAAGCCCTCTGACCTCCGCAGAGCAAGTCTTTGGTCCTCAGTGCCTCTGTACCCTATTCTACAGCAAATCTCCAGGTTGACCACCTGCCTCCAGACTAACCTCTGAGATTAATGTGCAGTTTCTCTGTGTATTT
Organism: Dinomys branickii; assembly: GCA_004027595.1. Lineage (NCBI taxonomy): Eukaryota > Metazoa > Chordata > Mammalia > Rodentia > Dinomyidae > Dinomys > Dinomys branickii. Next base: position 6,061 of record PVLD010019730.1, read on the forward strand.
AGTTTTGAAATAAAGAATACTTTGAAAACTGATACCTGAAAAATTCTAGAGTAGATTTCATGTCTCTTCACCACACACACAAATCATTAATTTGTTAAGGCATCCGGATGTTAATTAGCTTGACTTAGCGGTTGCACAATCCATACCCGCATCAAAACATCAAAATATCCTCAGTTTTATCTATCCATCAAAAGGTCAATAGAAAGAAGGACTGCTGCTGAGTGTGGGGCTGCACACCTCTATTTGTAGCACTCTGGGAGGCTGAGAGAAGAGTATCACAAGTCTGAGCCCAGCCTGTGCAAATTAGTGACTTATCAAGACCCTGTCTCAAAACTACAAATAAAAAAGGCTTGGCGATATAGCACAGTCAAAGACCATGGGATCATTCTTGAGCGATGAAAGTAAACTGCTTTATGGTAGAAAATTACTAGCAAATTAGTAACAATGGCCAATAATGGAAAAGCCATGTCTGATGAGGACCTTGAAATCGCACTATGTTGCCGAGGGAAAAGGGTGGTGCTGTTATCTCACATAAGCACAGAACCCATGACCCGGGCCTTCATTCTCACTAGGGCTTCGGACAGCTGTGCTACAGAGGATTTTATATAAATATGTAGAGATACACATACCTATATGCATACATGAAATTGATGCAATTACTATTTTAAAAATTATAAACCAAATATCTAGGCAGTCACTACCAAGCCAAGTGGAATTATTCTCCTCAGAAGTTTTTAGGGGGCCTGTTCCTTTCAAAATCTCTCCTTGATGGCAAATATTTTCAGTAAATATAATCATTTCCTTTTTTTATTTTTTTATTTTAAAAGTAAAAGAAGGAAAACATTAGCAAACAGACACAAAGTTGTACAAGAACATTACCAAAACTGAACAGCAGATAAGGTGACAGGGAATTAACAATGGTTGCTGTATTACATATTGATAACTTCAAAATGTATGTTCAGGATAATGTATATAGACATACAAGATTGATCAATCACTGACTGTTCCTTACAATAAAGCAACGTGAGACAATAGTGCAACCATGTTAGCCATCCTGCATATACATACACACATACATAGCTATCCTTTTCTTCCTTTTCTCCTTCCCCTCATCCCAGTTGCTCTTTACTTTTGAGCAGTTTCCCTTCAGACTTCCTAATTTGTATTCCCATTTTCAGGTTCTTACACTAATGATACAATACGCTGTTTGCACATGCACATCTGATTTATTTCACTTATGAGTATGGTCTCTAATTGTGACCATTTGTCTATAAAAGCCTCAAGTTTGTCTTCCTTTATAGCTGAGTAATATTCCATTATGTAAAAATGCCACAGTTTTTTTATCCAGTCCTCTGTGGACAGACATCTCGGTTGCTTCCATGATTTAGCTATTATAAATTGCACTGCTATAAACATGGGTGCACATATATCACGGCGATATGATGTTTGCAGATCTTCTGGAAAAATACCCGGAAAGGGAATACCTGGGTTGAATGGGACCACTAGACCTAGTTTGCTGAGAAATCTCCAAACTGATCTCCACTTTAGTACTTTTGTCAGTGGAGAAGATTTCCTATTTCTCCACAGCCTCGCCAGCATTTGTTATTGGACGATTTCTTAATGCTGGCCAATCTTACTGGGATGAGATGAAATCTCAATGTTGTTTTTATTTGCATTTGTTGAATGACTAAAGATGTAGAACATGTTCTCATATATTTATTTGTCATTTGTGTTTCTTTATCTGAGAAGTGTGTATTCATTTCAGGAGCCCATTTCTGGATTGGATCTTTGAATTTGGACAGGTTCATGCTTTTTAATTCTTTGTGTGGTCTATATAGAAGGCCTTTGTCCGAGGGACAGCCAGCTAGGGTTTTTTCCCAATTGGTGGGCTTTCTTTTTACTCTACTGGTGATTTCTTTAGATGTGAAAAAACTTTTCAGTAAGATGAGATCCCAGTTATTGATTCTTTGAAGTGTTTCCCTTACAGTTTAATTTTTGTTCATGAACTCTCTACGTACTCCTATGTCTTCAAGACTTTTACCTACCTTCTCTTCCAATAGATTTAGTATTTCTATTTTAATATTGAGATCTGTGATCCATTTTCACTTGATTTTGGCACATGGTGATAGACTTGGGTCTATTTTCAGTCTTCGGCAAGAGGCAAGCCAATTTTTCTAGCACCGTTTATTAAAGAGACTATCGTTTTTCCAGTGAGCTTGATTGGCCCTTTGGTCGAATATTATGTGGCTGAGTGTGTTTATGGTTGTGGCTGCATCTTCCTGTCTGTTCCATTGATCCTCAGGTCTGTTTCTGAACCAGTACCAGGTTGATTTTATTACAGTAGCTTTGTAGTATAATTTCAGGTCAGGGATTGTGATTCCACCTGACTTGACCTTGTGGCCCAGAATTGCTTTTGCTATTCTGGGTCTCTTCTGGTTCCAGATGAATTTGAGGAATGTTTTCTCTGGATCTGTGAGGTATGCTAATGGTAGTTTAATGGGAATTGCATTGAATCTGTACAACAATTTTGGTAGTACGGCCATTTTCACAATGTTGGTTCTTCCTAACCATGAGCAGGGAATGTTTTTCCAATTATTTAAATCCTCTTCAATCTCTTTTTTCAGAGTACTGTGGTTTTCATGGAATAGATCTTTTACCTGTTTTGTTAGATTGATTCCTAAATATTTCAGTTCCTTGGATGCTATTATAAAAGGTATGATTTCCTTAATTTCTCTCTCAGTCTGTTTGTTGTTTGTGTATTGGAATGCTATTGAATTTTGGGTGTTGACTTTGTATCCAGCTACTCTGCTGAATTTGTCAATTAATTCAAGAAGTCTTCTTGTGGAGTTTTTGGGTTCTTCCATGTAAAGTATCACGTCATCTGCAAATAGTGATAGTTTTACTTCTTCTGTTCCTATCCTTATTCCTTTTATTTCTCTCTCTTGTCTGATTGCTCAGGCTAGTGCTTCCAGAACTATGTTGAATAGGAGTGGTGACAGTGGACATCCTTGTCTTGTTTCTAACTTTAAAGTGAAAGTTTTCAGTTTTTGTCCATTTAGTATGATGTTGATTGTTTGTTTGTTGTAGATGGCTTTGATCAGATTAAGGTAGAGGCCATCTATTCCTATTTTTTCTAGAGTTTTTAACATGAATGCATGTTGGACTTTATCGAAAGCTTTTTCTGCACCTATTGAGATGATGATGTGGTTTTTGTCTTTGGCTCTATTGATATGATGTATTATATAAAATTGATTAATAAATATTGAACCATCCCTGCATTCCTGGAATAAATCCAACCTGGTCATGGTGTATAATTTTCCTTATGATTTGCTGCATTCTATTTGCTGGAATTTTATTGAGTATCTTTGCATCTATGTTCATTAGGGAGATTGGTCTATAGTTCTCTTTCTGGTTCTGGTATCAGTATAGCACTTTCCTCTAGAAATGAGTTAGGAAGAATTGCTTCCTTTTCAATGTCATTGAAGAGTTTCAGGAGTGTTGGCATTAAATCCTCACTGAATGTTTTATAAAATTCTGCTGTGAATCCATCAGAGGCCAGGCTTTTCTTTGTCGGTAAATTTTTAATGATATTTTTAATCTCATTACTTGATATTGGGTTGTTCAGGATTTTTATACTTCCTGGTTCAACTTTGGTAATTTGTACATTTCTAGGAATGTGTCCATTTCTTCTGAATTTTCTATCTTATGGGAGTAAAGATTCTCAAAGTATTCTCAAAGGTGTTAATGATCTTTTGAATTTCTGTGGGATCTGTAGTGATTTCATCCTTTTCATTCCTTATTGCGTGAATTTGAGTTCTTTCCTTTCTTTTTTTGATAAGGCTGGCTAGGGGTTTATCAATTTTATTTATTCTTTCAAAGAACCAACTCTTTGATCCGCTTATTTTTTGAGAAGTTTTCTTAATCTCAATTGTACTAATTTCTACCCTAAGCTTGATAATCTCCTCCCTTCTTTGGGTTTTGGGCTTGACTTGTTCTTTTTATAAAAGTTTGAGGTGTCACATTAGGCTATTTATTTGCTCTCTTTCTATTTTCTTTATGTGTGAGTTCATAGCTATAAATTTCCCTCTGAGGACTGCCTTCATTGCATCCCACAGATTCCTGTAAGTTGTATTTGCATTTTCGTTTCATTGTAGGTATTTTTTAATTTCTTCTTTAATTTCTTGTGTGACCCATTGGTTATTCAGGAGGTTGTTATCTAATTTCCAAGTGTTTGTGGGGTTTGTGGAATTCCCTTTGTAATTAACTTCCAATTTCATTGCACTGTGGTCAGATAATATACATGGGATAATTTCAGTTCTTTTGCATTTAGGTAGGTATGCTCTATGGGCCACAATGTGCTCTATTCTAGAGAAAGTCTCATGTGCAGCTGAGAAAAATGTGTATTCTGATGTTGTGGGCTGGAACACTCTATATACATCTACTAAGTTATTTTGTTCACACATTTGGTTCATGTCTGTTATATCTTTGCTGAGTTTTAGTCCAGTTGACCTGTCTCTTTGAGTCAAAGTGGTGTTTAGGTCCACTATTACAATAGCGTTATTGATTATTTGGTTTTTTATGTCCATTAAAATTTGCCTTACATAGTTTGATGCTCCAGTTACGTTACATTGTTTAGAATTATTATCTCTTCCTTTTGCAGCTTTCCCCTAACTAGTATACAGAGGCCTTCTTTGTCTCTTTTGATTGTTTTTGGTTTGAAGTTTACATTGTTTGCAAACATAAGAGCTACACCTGCTTTTTCTGGGAACCTATTGCATGGAGAATTGTTTTCCATTCTTTGACTTTCAGTTTGTGGATTTCCTTTTGAGTAAAGTGTGCTTCCTGTATACAGCATATTGTGGGATTTTGTCTCTTAATCCACTCTGCTAATCTATTTCTTTTGACTGGTGAATTGAGGCCATTTACATTAATGGTTATAACTGTTATACGTTGGCTTATTCTTGTCATGCTGTTTATTTGCTGTTGCTTTCCTACTTTTGCTGTTTGGTTGCTTGTTCTGCTTACGGGTTCCTTTCTATTGTTGTTCTTGAGATTGTGGTCTCTGTTTTCTCTGTCTGGAATATATTTTCGTACTTTTTGTAATGTTGGTTTGGCACTCATGAAGTTCTTCAGTTGTTCTTTGTTGTGGAAATATTTTATTTCTCCATTGAATTTGAAGGATAGTTTTGCAGGATACATCAGTCTGGGTTGGAAGCCATTTTGTCTTAAAATCTGCAATACCTCGCTCTGAGCTCTTCTTGATTTCTTGGTTTCTGTTGAGAACTCTGTTGTGATTCAGATGGGCTTTCCTTTGTAGGTGATCTGTTTCTTTTCTCTAGCAGCTTTTAATATTGTGTTCTTTTGCTGGACATCTGGGATCTTGACTATTATATGTCTGGGTATGGTTTTATGTGGGCCTTGCCTCGTTGGGGTTCTATATGCCTCAATTAACTGCACTTCGGTATCTTTTACCGTGCTTGGGAAATTTTCTGCTATCATTTTCTGCAAATATTCTTTTTATGTCATTTGTGTTGCCTACTGCTGTTTCATTGATTCCTATTACTCGGACATTATTTCTCTTTGCTTCGTCTTGCAGCTGTTGGATCGATTTTTCCTGGTTCCTTGATGACTTTAAGAAATCCTTTCACAATCGTTAGCTCTCATGCTGTCTTCAAGATCTGAAATTTTGTCTTCGGCTTCATTCAAGCAGTTTTGCAAGCTTTCAGTGGAAGTTTCCATTTCCTGGAAATCTCTTTGAGTCTATTTCATGTGTTCTAATTCATTCCTAAATTGCTCATGTAACGTTTCCATTTGTTGCCTTTGATCTTCTATTCTCTTATCTGTTTCTTCTCTGTATGTGTGAAGCACTTCTTCCATTATTATTTTCATTTCATTTTTTGCCTGAGAGATTATTTCAGACTTAATCTCTTCTATAGCCTGATGGAGTTGGGTTTGTTTTTTTACCTCAGATTTGATCATTTCAGAAATTTTAAGTATGTGGCTGCCTAGTTCTCCTATATCATTGTCTCCTGTACCTGTTCTGGGTGGAGTGGTGTTCTGAGACTGCATTTTGCTCCTATGTCTTGTCATTTTGAATGTCAGATGACAAGTGCTGACCTACAAACTACCCAGGCAACTCACAAATGACTCTAGGGATCCTAGTTTACCTCGATATCAAACTAATCCCAAGGTGGTAGCAGGCTGTGGACTACTTGGCCCAGGAACTCCAGGCAGTTGCTGGGGTGCATGGCTCAGACCACACCTGCGATGGTGGGAGAGTGCTGCACTTCAGTATCCTGGTCTCCAATCCATGGACGGGAAGCATGTGGGCCTCAGCCTTGAGGCCGATGGTGGTCAGGCAGGGGCCACTGCTTCAGGATCCTAGGGTAGCTCATCAGGGGAGAGCAGACCTCACCTCCCAACCCTGAGGACCCCAGAGCCTGAGGCTATTTCCACACTTCAGGTCTCAACCACCAACAGGGATGGGCCCTCCCAATTGTAGCTCCTTCCTAACTCTAAAGCTTGGAGCAGAGCCCAGGTGCAAGCTTTACTAGAGGAGAAGAGTTCTGCCAAAATGCTGCACAGTTCAGGTGGCACTGCAGGCTGGTGTCCCTTGCTGGTGGGAGGTCTGGCACCAAACAGCTCTGGTGCAGGCCCCACAGGAGGAGAATCATTTCTTTTTTAATTTAAAAGCTTTTCATCTGTGTATATGAATCCCTGACAATGTATCCTCCATATGTGTTTGTGTGGGTGTGTAGGTGTGTGTGTGTGTGTATATATATAGAGGTATGTGTGTGTGTGTGTGTGTGTGTGTGTGTGTGTGTATACACACATATATATATTATTTCTAGTTGTTTTCTTTAATAAGAGAAATGGTTCTTACTTCTGTCCCACATGAAGGCAGCATACACACATTCTGTATTAGTCCTGTGTTAGTCAGTTTCCTATCGCTGTGACACTGTATCTGAGAAAAACAATTTAAAAGAGAAAGATCTACTTTGACTCTTGGTTTCAGGGGTCTCAGTAAATGGTCAGCCGGCTCCCTTGTTTTTAGACTGTAGTGAGGCAGACCATTGTGAAGAAGAAAGTAAGGCACAGACAAGCTGCTCAGCTCGTGGCTGCCAGAAGACAGGGAGACAGAGAGGCCAACAGGATACAGCCCCTCAGGTCACACCCAAGGGTCACATCCAGGTCACACCCATCTGGGTCCACAAGTCTCCAGATCCTGTTTGCATTGCTTCCCAATAACACCATCAAATTATGATTTCCTCAGTGAAATGTTCCCTGGGTGAAGCCAGAGCTGCTGTGGCGCAGTCACTTCCCAAACACACATCAGCAACCCAGCCTTGAACACAGTGAGTCTTTTGGGGGACATAATTTTGTGGGTGAGAGATATCCCCACAACACAGCCACATTTCAAGCAAGAAGAATGAAAACGTGAAGATAGGAACTTTGAGTTTTGTGCCAGTATAACAGCACTTTATAAAATCTCTGTACCCATGTCCTGCTGCACTTGGCTAGTGTTACACCTAGGTCACTAGAATAACTGGGTTATATGTATCTTCAGTGTTTGAAGGATGATGCCAAGCTCTTTTACAAACATGTTAAACCAATGTATTCTACCCATTTTTCATATTTCTGTCAACATGATGGCATCATCCTTCCTATATTTTGCATATTATGTGCATATTGTGGTTTTAAATGTGTTTTCCTTATTATTAAGGTGAATAATTACCTCTTCATAGGTTTAGAAGTAATTTGGAGCCAATTCTGTTGGTACACACTTGTAATCCCAGCACCAGGGAACCTGAGACAGGAGGTTTGTCATGAGTTCAAGTCCAGCCTGGGCTACATAGTGAGTTCAAAGTCTGCCTAGACTCCATAGCAAAACTCTTCTCACAAAGAAAAATGAGAATAAGAATGAGAATGAGAATGAGGAGGAGGAGGAGGAGCAGGAGCAGGAGCAGGAGCAGAAGGAGAAGGAGAAGAAGCTACTTGAATATTTTTCTACTTTCATCAACCTATTTTCCTAGTCTGAATATTTTTCACAAGTTAAGTTTCATAATGCCCCTGGAAATTTTTTATTAGTTTAACACTCTCAGATGCTTATTTCCAGATCAGTTAGCCTCAGGCTGTGTGTAGGTTGTTTTTATAAAATGATTGTTTTCAGCTGGAGGGACAAGAAGGATCAACGTCTTGTATCAAGGTGGGATCGAGGGGTTCTTGGGCAGAAAACAATGTATTCAGTACAGAAGGCATTCTTTGAACCTCTTTGACAATGTACATAGCTACAAATAAGTGCAGCTTATCCCCAGGAAGCAGGCCTGGCACAAAGAACTGAACAACTCATGTTCTACAGTTCATGGTCTTTACCACAAGTGGTTCATGATCATTTTCACCTTCATCATAAGGCCCAGGACTGACCTCAGAAAGTGAGGGAAAAGAGAAAGAAGGCAGCAATCTATATTACAAAGCTGACTGATGCTGGTAGATTTTTTTATTCATCTTATTTAATTTGTACAACATCTTTTTGAATTAGAAATTGTAACACTTGCCTCAGACCTAAGAATTGACCCACAGCTACACATTAATTAGAGGTAAAATTAGGATACAGATTCAAGCCCCACTCCATGCTTTGCCTACTGCTGCATGCTCCAAGTACGGTTTGAGTCACGATGAGATGTTTTCTTCATTGCAAAATGGGAGTTTTATATTTAACTGTGCTTTTTCCATTTGTCTTGCATTGCCATGAAACTGAAATGCAAACAGGCATGGAACATAAACATTCTCTCAAAAGCTGTATTGAGGGCTCAGCTGTTCTAGACTTTGAACTAAAACTGAATGGAGCAAAGACTCTGCCCTCAAGAATCTTTCAGCCTGGCACAGGTGTTGTGGTTACTTCTCCCTCACCAAATCATCACTGGAGGAAGTAACACATACTGCAGCTGTTTCTCTGTATCCACTCATGCTCTCTGACATTGCTGTCCCTGAAACGAGATGCTTGGTGAGAACTGTTCGTGATGTAGGCCATAGGAAGAAGCAATCTATTTTCTCCTGAAGAAATTAGACATGGCCATGCATGAGATTCTCCCAAAGGTTAAGTGGCTGAATTCATTTTTAAGATATCAGCATAACAATTAATCAGGAAATGCAAAGCTGATGAGTTACCAAGTGTTATGGTTTGTGTCTGGATGTCCCCGCAAAACTTCACGCAGTCATGGGGCAAGCTTCTAGAGTCCATGATTGATCCAGGGTCCAGTGCTGGGATTATGGGTGTGAGTGCTACACCCACCCTGGGGCAGGTAGTTTGCATACAATATCAGGGAGGGAAAGAGTCCTGCTGGCTCCTCCTTCCTTTTGCTCTTATTGCCTTTGCTGTCTTTTCCTGCCATGAACTGTTGCCCTCTGCCATGTGCCACTCTGCCTTGGAGCCAGCCGAGTATGGACTGAAACCAGTACAGACTGTGAGCTAAATAAACCTTTCCTTCTTTAATTCTGACAGTCAGGGTGTTTTGTCTCAGTAATGAGAGAAAAGTAACCAAGACAAGTGAAAAGACAATTTCCAAAGTCTATTACTCTCACATGAACAAGAAGGAAAACACTAATGGGGAAGAACATCAGGGGCCTGTTTCTCAAACATCTTCCTTCAGTCAGTTTGAGATCAAGCTGTTATCAGTACAATACCCCTTGGTAATTGAGATGATCATTCACTTACATGTTGCAAGGAAAAGAAAAATAAGACCAGTCAGCATAATTCATAGGGATCCACACATATAATCTCTTACACAAAGAACACAGTAAGGGGATGGGAGAGAAGACAAGAAGAAAATGATGACAAGCCCTGGGGTTTGGAGATATAAATTCAAGACCCCTGGGACCTCAGATTCTCCAGTGACAATATCAAAGAGTATCAGGCATCTGCTGAATATCCAGAAATGGATGGGAAGTTGGAAAGGAGGAAAAGAAGAAAGTACTATGGACTTGCTGCGTACATATTCCATGATATCTGTGACTTTTCTCCCATGCCTAGACACTGATTTTCCTTCTCTGCTTGTGGCTATAGGATGCACCTGATGTGAGTACCTGGTAGGATGTACAGATATGAGAACAAATTGTTCTTCTAATTGATAACATACAAGCTTTGCAGTTCCTGCTTTAATATTATGCTGATATTTCCAAGATAAATGAAGACACCTTTTATACTTTGGGGAAAGTCTCCTCAAGAAGGCCTCCTCGTCAGGTCTATGCACCCTGGGACACCTGGAATCTACCAGCGACCTTCTTCAAGGCAGCTTTCACGTCCTTGTTCCTCAGGCTGTAGATGAGGGGGTTCAGCATGGGGATGACCATGGTGTAGAACACAGACACAACCTTGTCTTCCTCCAGGGATTTGCCTGAGCTGCTCCGTATGTACATGAAAGTGAGGGTACCAAAGAAAAGGGCCACAACAGTGAGATGGGAGGCGCATGTGGAGAAAGTCTTGGTCCTGCCTCCTGGAGAGTTCACCTTCAAGATGGCCTTGATGATGAGCAAGTAGGAGATCAGGATGACCAAGGCATTGGCCAGAATCACAAGGTTGCCAGAGATGACAATGATGATCTCAGCATTTGTTGTGTCACTGCAGGCAAGTTTCATCAGGGGTGGGAGGTCACAGAAAAAGAAGTTGATCCGATTGTCCTCACAGAAGGAGAGGGAGAAGGTGCATGTTGTACGCAGGATGGATCCTGACACCCCACAGATGTAGGCTCCCGCTACCAAACTCCAGCAGATTCTGGGCTTCATGGCCACCATATAGAGAAGTGGGTTGCTAATAGCAACATAGCGGTCATAGGCCATCACGACCAGCAGGAAGCACTCTGTGCCTGCACAGATGGTGAAGAAGAAGAACTGGGCAGCACACCGGGCATAGGAGATGACCGTTTTGCCTGTGGCCAGTGTGGCCAGGATCTGAGGGGTGATGACCGAGGTGTAGCAGGTGTCCAGCAGGGCAAGGTGGCTCAGGAAGAAGTACATTGGGGACTGGAGCTGGGTGTCCACTCTGATGAGAATAACCATCCCCATGTTCCCCAGAAGGGTGACGAGATAGAAAGTGAGAAACAGCAGGAAGACGGGAATCTCCAGGTCAGGGTGGTCAGTAAAGCCCATGAGCACGAACTCAGTTACTGAGCTGAGATTATTCTGAGCCATGTACTCAGCATGGACTGCTGCTCAGAGGATGAGAACGAAGTGAAACAAAGACCCCAGGAGCAAAGAGAGGACCTTTTCTCCACGGTAAAATTTCAGGTGATAATTCTGGACCTAGCTAAAGATGCTTTTCAGAAATACTGAAACTGGCTGATTCTCCTTACACATCTGCTGTACATTATGGAGCTGAGCCAGGAGCTGTTGCTTCTGATTCAGATTAACTCAGGTTTACATTTGGAAACTGCTGTGAAGATCAGAAACAGATGATTCTCAGGGTTAGAAGGACCAAGAACACATCTACAGCGTCCCATCTGGGGCTGGAGTCGCCTCTACCACACACCCACACTGGGTCCTCTGGTTGCTACAAAGCCTCCCTCTGTGGACAGTTCCCCTGGTAAACCTATCAGGAGCTACAGTCTGCCTCTGTGCCTTCCAGGCTTTACCTTGATTTTATCCCTTGCAGATACAATGATTTTAATCCCATTGTCTCATGAAAGCCTTTCAGAGGTTGGAAGATAATAAATCCATTCCTCATCTTCACTGCTCCCTTATAGCATACATTGATATATATTTTCTTATCATTACATGATTGTGTAGGCACACAGAAAATGCCTAGGCCGTATTAATATACAGAATTTTTTTTCTTTCTGCTTTAACCCATACCATTCAAGTTTAAAAGCCATCATCAGCTGTTCAAGAGAAAAGAGAAACTGTGATATGGAAAAGGAAAAAAATACATATATATATAATATATATACATATAATATATATATAATTTTTATATAAATATATTTATATATATATACATCCAAGACAGTTAAGATTGTTATACAGCTAATTTCTCTTAATTCACTGAAACAGTTTGTGCTAATATTTTCTGATAATATTTCATGCCTATATCTTTTACTCCAAATAGCTACTATGAAGATAACAATACACAATGTATTAATTATTGTTACTCTCCTACTAGCCTGTTTTAAAAACTCTTTTATTTTTATTTTACCTTTTTCTCTTTTTTTTGTAAATGGCAACATCAGTTTGGAGGGACTATTGTCCTAATTTAGTTACTTTTTTCTCTTTAAAATAAAATAAAAAGGAAAGGCTACCATCTTCAGTATACTGTCTTTTAAATTTCTTCATTATTTATTGTGCCTTGATTCTATATAGTTTGTTCCACTTCATGGTCTTGTAACCATTCGGCTATGTGCTTCAGGTAAGTCACTTGACCTCCTTGTGCCTCAGTTTCTCATCCATAAAATGGAAAAGCTATGGCTGTATCACAGAGCTGTTCTGAATGTTAAATAAGTTAATACCTTCAAGTGAGATAGAGCAGCGCTTGGCACACAGATATAGTTCAATAATATTGTCTATTATCATCACCAGTTCTAGGTAGAATCTATTGACTTTCTATTCTGAAAGGTAATGCATTTCTCTCACGTAAGCCTTTCCATATTGTTATCTGTACCTTTTCAAATAATACACTTGTTTCTCTTAGATATAAATATAGATGATACAGATATATCTATCTGTGTTTCAATAATTGAGTAAATTTGGAATCTAAGGAAGACATTGAAAATATTCCCTTATTCTTTCTTCCTTCATCCTTTCCACACCACTTTTTGAAAACCTCAATCCTTTATCCCATTGATGTAATAATGCTTCCTATTCTAGTTAATTCTTTTACATTTTCTCTATGAGTTATGAAAAAATATCATACTTCCTGATTATAATTACATATGTGGTGTGCACCAAAAAATGCAGTGAATTTTAAATTTTTAAAATTTATTATGGTGAAAGACACATTGCCATGTATCCCCTTCAAAAGGCTCCCTCCTTGCTTGGAACGTACTTATCCCATTGTTCTTGACACTTTCTGAAGCAGTTCTGCAAGTCCTCTTTCATGAGTGTTTTTAGCTGTGCTATCATGGGTGTCTCACTGTCCTTAATTAACTAAAATGTTTAACTTTCATGGTCATTTTGACTTTGGGGAAGATAGTGTCAGACAGAGTGATCAAGGTACATGAGGACACAATGTTATATTTTTGACCTGCCTTTCCATTGGACAGCAGTTAGCAAAAGCATTCACCATATTTTTAATCACATCTTGTAAACACACTCAAAAGAGGGCTTCCAGAATTGCTTTAGAAATGGCAAACAGGAAGGGATAAATGTGCTCAGTGTAAGGGGTGCAGTAGTTTTGAGAGGATTTAATGGTAATGTGTATTTTGCTGTAATGCTGTTTTAAAAATCTGGAAAGACGCCATATTTTTTAGTCAGCCCTTTTACATGCCATACACTAAAGGACCAAACAATGTTATTCCATATGTAGAAGAAGAAATGTCACTACACTTCTGTTGCTTCTAGGAGATGCTTTCCAGCATCATGTAGGAGAGATGCTCTTTTCTTGTACTTTACCAATTGCTCAGGATAATTACATCCACTGTGCTTTATGTGTGAGTCACGGTAACTTTCCATTTCCTAAAACTTCTTCCCATCTGGCGTGGATCTTTTGCATGGAAGCCCGGACTCATAGTTTCTTTTCAAAAAATATCTCTCCTGTTCTACAACTTTCCACAAACAATACCTTATAGATTCTGAGCAATAATTCTGTAGCCCAGGAAGACATCTCACTTTTTCTACAACCTCCCACAAACAATATCTTATAGATTCTCAGCAACAATTCCACTGAAAAGAACTTTGCTTTTATTTGTGGATGAGAAACAGATCACGCAGGTAAAACTATCTGTTAGCCAGACATCCAAAAGTCCTGATTCCAATACCCAACACCGCTTTCCTTGAACCACCATCCTGACCCCCTACTACCACATTCCCAATCCCCTCAGGTTAGAATTTTCTAATGTGGAGTCCTTGAATCTATCTCTAATTCCAATAATATTAAAATTACATTAGCAAGAAATTATCATCCATTACCACAAGTAGAAATTTTATTTTCTGTAGTAACATTTTCATTTTTTTCATAAAATCCACTGTAATAAAATCACACATTCTTTATACCTTCTTTCCTATCTTTTTATACTCATAAATATCTGTGCCTGATTCTACACCTCTGAGAACTGGACATGACTGACATAGTTATCATTTTGGTGATTAATAACAGACACATTGCAAAGTCATTGACTTGCTCCAAAGCCAAAAATTTTCTGCCGACCTAGAAATAGCAAGCGTGTACTCTGGCTTCCATATGGAACCTTTTGTACTTACCTCCCGCCTGAATTCTAACTCCCCAAGAATCTACTGGTAACAGACTCTGAACTCGTGATGAGGCCCCAAAAAGCCTGGGCATCTGTCCAACGTGGCAGCCATATTGGTTCCACACAGGTTCACGGAAGGGTGGGAAAAGCTGCTCGTCAGTACAGAACTTCCTCCAGCTCTAGTCAGGGGTCGCTAGTGGGAGGGACACACTGATATCACACCCCACACGCCCTTATCAGGCCTTTCAACCCCTCCGCTGCAAGGTGCAGAGATGAGTAAGCCTCTTCCGAGGCCCCGTCGGTATTGTTCCAGGTCCATGGTGTCTATCTCTACCTCGGGGACTAACCAGCTAGGAATCGTCTGACGTTTACTTCCTCTCCTTGGGCTTCACCTCCTGTTCTGAAAAACAGTAGCAATGGACTACAGGGTTCTTTGGTCTCTCACAACCTGTGATTTACACGTTGAGGTATAGAGGCTCAATGAGGATGCTGAAAAGATTCAGCTCCTAATATCCGTAATATCATAAATGTACACACTCTCACCTACTAATTGCTGAGTACATGAGGGATGGAGGCTCTGTCTCAAGTGACTGATAGTTACTTAAACATAATGTCAAGGAACCTCAGGTTCAAAATCAAATAAATCATACTCTCCACTTCTTGATAAGAATCACCATTCGCAGTGCTCTTCCTTGTCTACTTTTATTGTTTTCTCTGCTTCTCCCCCACCGCACCCCTCTCCTTGTCATTGTTCGTACGCTCTGTAGTGTATTCAAAATAGGTACCGTTCCATGTCATCTACATTCAGACATAGATGCATTGTGTAAAACACTGTGTTTCGGTGTGCTTTGAAATTTATATACATGATGTGATGATATACACCTCCACTTCCTTTTTCTACAGCCACTATATTTTTGTGATTTATCTATGCAACGTAGGCAAATCTAGATTGTTACTTGTAATTTTATCATAGTCATTATTTGGTTTGCCACAGCATATTTAACTTAAATCTCCTGTGAAAGATTGCGAGTATTTTACATGTATTATCTTATTTAATCCTAAAAATAACCCACGAGGTAGTTGTTAATATCAGTTTTTAGGAAGAAAGGTTTAAAACCCTGAGAGACTATTTCCTCTGAGGTTATCAGTGGAGGTGGAAGAACTGGTTGGTGATAAATTCTGTGCTGTTTTCTATTTTCCTACATTTTACTGCATATTTATGATTTATAGACTCAAGGAAATCTCCCTGCTGTTAATCAGATGTGAGAATTTGACCAATTTCAACATTTTTCTCAGCATCTGACACTGAAATTGTCAACGTCCATTTGGTGTCTGTCTCATAGGTAATTCCTGAGGTTACTTCTGATCAAGGATAAAACTATTCAGAGCACCTGACCAGAGGTTAGGTGGCAGATTCAGGGGTCCAGGGGCAGCCACACTGGGTCTGTGCCATGCACACACCATCCCATCTCAGTTTAGCCCTAGTCCTTCCTGTGACCCTGCAAGATAGGGATAAACGTGATTATTTTAGAGATGAACAAAGTGAAGCACAGAGAGCTTAAAGATATTGTCTGACTTGCTGCTGTATACACCTATGAAGGAACAGAACCGGCATTTGAGCCTAGGACTTTAACTCCCACTTCTGGACTCCACATAATGTTACCTTCTTGGAGAAGAGAATTATGTTTGCTGCATATACAAGCCCAAACTTTTAAAATTAAAGCAGCTGAAATCATTAGGCTATACTCCACTTCCACGAGAGAAGAGGATTAAGACTGATTCCATAGGTTTTTTTCATGATCCATATTCTTCCTTCTTTTTTCTTTTTTTATGGGTTAAGACTCAGTGGTGCGTAACTCTCCTTCCTATGTATTTGGGGGAAACTGTTTAACCAATTAGAACCTCAAAATTTTCCCATGAATGAAAAGAGAACATACCAGTGATTTCTGAAAACTCAGAATGGATTTTTTACTAAATGAGATATAGTTTGTTTATTTTCCAGAAAGGCAAGTAGCAAGATATTTTCCAAAACGAAAAATTTCAGTGCCACATGAGTGATAAACAGTTTAGGAGGAGGTTACTGCAGAAACAGTTTGGGGTTAACATCGCTATGGATTAAGCTTGGAGTACAGGGAAGCAACAGTCTACCCCGAATCCAGGACAGCTCCAAGAAAGAATAGCAAAGGCTCATGGCCAGTGAACATTTAAGAGAGACCGGGGACAGGCATGTTGACATTTTTACCTATAATATGCTTTGATGTGGAGAAGAAGCCGATCTGTAGGAGAAGAGAGAAATCTTATCTAGGAAGAGCCCCTCTGAGACAAGATGGTTCCTCAACACCACACTTACTATAACTTGCAACCTTCTCCCAAACTCTTCCTTCTCTGCTTCCAAAGGCTAAGTTTGTTGGAAACAAGCTCAATAAAATCAACTTTCTTCACCTCACTGGAATCTAGAGTTCCAAATACTATTATACATGTGCTGAGCTCTTGCCAAGAGTTGGGAAGAGTCTAGGAACTTGAACGGTATTATTTCTTCTCAGAATGACAATAAAATTACAAGATAAAAATATTCGTCTTTATTCAACACATGAAGAAACTGAGGTCCATAAATGTGAAATGCTTTGTCTAAGGTTTCACAGGTAGAAGAAAAAGATAGTTAGATTCTACCTTGGTTCCCAGACCCTAGCAAAACTAACAGACTATGTTACTATTCCAAACACTAGAAACCACTTCTTGAATATCTTGTCTGTGTCAGTAATGATGTTGTACATTCTACTCACATTATCTTACACAGTTCTGATGACCCTGTGAGTGAAGTACAGTATTATTTTGTCTGTAAGAGAATAAGCCTGCCAAGTTAAATGTCTTATACAGGTCACATGACTAGTCAGAGAGAATCTGGGGTCCAACCCAAGACTACCTTATTCCAAAGCATGAGCTCTAATCCACATGATTAGTCCCACCCCCCAGCATAAATTAGGTGGTTAGCAATCTACTGAGAAACCACTTGTCTGAGCTCTGTACTCTCACATCAATTACCCCCATAAGTATTTACATTTTCTAAAATGTACCAGTGACACAAATTCAAAGAATTTAGTGCTGTAGGTTTCCCCAGAGACAATGCTGTCTTACTTGTGTATCTGTGTACAATCTGAAATCAGGCTGAACATGGCCCATGAGATGACAGGTTCTGATGGCAAAGAGCAGATTCTCCGCCCAGCTTCCCCTTCTCCGGTGTTTGCGGACCTCCAGGGTCTTCCCAGCTGGAACAATGCAGCTGAGTTCAATTAATGCAAAGTGGTGTAGAGGTTCACAGAAAGAGGCCAAGATTGCTCGGAGATGAGTGCAGCTGACCAATTCTAGGCTGTCTTCTGACTAAGGGAACTGGCAGGTGTTTATAATGCTTTGGGGGAGGCTTAGTGGGAGAGGTGCACTGGGCTCCCGGGCTCCCCTGAATCTGGAATCAACACCTGGGTGCCCCCAGGCCTCCCGGGAGAACCTAGCCCTGTTGGGAGGACGCACTGCAGGAGCAGCTCATTACCTCATCCTCTCCTCACGTGTCAGAGAAGAAATGTGAGTCATTGGGGAGCACGAGACAGCACCTCAGCCTTGTGAGTCTCCCAGCTCAAGTTCAGGGTCTGCAGAGAATGAACCTGGCTCTTTGCTCCTGCTCTGCTGTCCTGTGGTCAGTCAGGGGAAGTGTCGGGCCCGTAACTCAGGTCTGAGGGCTGTGAGTGAGGCCTCTTTACACTGCAGCATCCTTAGTCCTGAGGACAAGTTCTGTCTGACAATCTAAACACTCTTGGTTTGCATCTATGCCAAGTAACCTGTTAGCTCACCTTCCTTAGAGATTTGACTCCAGGGGCCCTGGGGTCAGCTTTCTCTGGCTATTCCAGGTCTCACCTCTTCCCTGGTCTCTGAGCCCTACAATCCCTCTGTTAGAACCACACAGGTCGCCCCTAAATTCTGCCGCTCTTGCCCTGGTCATGGCAGTTCCTTAGCAGTTGGTCTGGCCTCCTCAGCTAGACTGTGGATTTCTGGAGACCCCTTCTTGCTTCCTGATAGCCTGCATCCTCCTTCACCAGAATCACGCTTGGTCCTGTTTGCTCAGCCACTGAGGACTGTATGGTCAGGGCTTTTCCAGCAGAAGAGAACTCAGACAGGCCCTGGCACCATTCACTTCTGTGACAGGCCTTTTTCAATAAACCCTTGAATACATTTTTGACAATACTTATTATCATGTCCTGTAATAAATATCTCTTGAAATCACCATGCCGTGAGAGCACACATGCTGTTTCCAGATGTTTGCCGGGCTGTGTAGAAAGCAGAGTGACAAGGGGCAGAGTGAGGAAGGGGGCGCGCAGTCATGAGGACATTGCGTCCAGCACCGCCCGGGGCCCTGGAGAAGAGGACAGTTGTGTAAGACCTATTGTCCTCTCCCCTTGGCAGATGGGGGCGTCTGGAGCACACTGACGTCCCACACAGTTAATACTGCTGCTGATATTTATCATCAAGCTAGAACTTGTTTGGACTTAAGGAAGAGATGGGTCTTAGGTCAGGTTTCTTAAGAGAAGACCAGAGACAGGGATGGCAGGGGCAGAGGAGGCTCACAGAAGGGACCCCTGAGGGGCTCTGTGATGTGGAGAGCAGCTCAGCAAGGTCTCGTTTCAGCAGGAGTCTAGATGTGCCCTTGTCCCGGGGCAACTGTGGGGTATGAATTATTCCACCAACTCGGTTGTCTCTTGGCTAGAAGTTTGACATTTGCAGCCCAAATCAATCACTCATTGGCTCTGAGCTGCCCCCACAAGGTGGGACTGGGATGTCCCAGGCACTTCAAGGAAAACTGGATCCCTGAGCTGAGGACAGTTCTCCGGGGAAGGGTGTGGCTGTGAGCTGTAAGCTGTCAACACTCACAGCTGCTGCAGGAGGGTTCACTGAGCTGGTAACTGGGCTGTTTAAGAAAGGTCTTTCATCCTGATAGATTTTGAGCATTTATTCCTGGGGCCTCTAGCACCACTGGGTTCATCCAAGTAGACCAGGATGAAAAGTTAAGAAATGTGGCTTCCTGAAAACACTTGGATTCTTGGACCAAATCATGCCTGAAGC
Organism: Dinomys branickii; assembly: GCA_004027595.1. NCBI lineage: Eukaryota > Metazoa > Chordata > Mammalia > Rodentia > Dinomyidae > Dinomys > Dinomys branickii. The sequence goes on from PVLD010019730.1 coordinate 25,566, forward strand.
CATCCACATCTATTGTAACAACCAATGATCGCTTAACCATTGGAAAGAGAAATTTGAAGAGTATCTCATAGCTTATATAAAAACAGATCAGGTATATCAAATGTTATATAGAAAATATGGATGCTTCTGTGTCTTTTTCCTGTCTCTTGGGGTAAATGTATTTTTTAATCCTAATAAAACAAAAAGAATTGATAAAAGCATGACTATTTGTCTGCATAAAATGAGAAGCATTCTGTATAGAAAAATGCAATGTAAGCCAATAAAGGGCAAATACTGCAATAAAAATCTAAACAGATATTTCTCACAACACAGAAGACATGATCTGTTGAGTTTGCCATCCAGCATCCTAAATTCATTCTTTTTTTTTCATCTCCCAATATCCCTGGTTTATTAGCTGTCTTCAGTAGTGCTAATGCCACACAAATAAACAACAAAATCTCAGTGGCTTAAAACAACAGAGTACAAAGAGAATCCAACAGAAAGTTTAGTAAGGAAATGCTAACATCTGATATAACTTTTAAGGTTATTTTTCTGGATTCTATAAAGAAAATGACTGACGGTGTGATCTACCCCATGTCTACTTCTTTGCTCATCTCCAACTGGCCTCCTGCCTACTCCTCGAGAGCCCAACTGACCCCTGCCAGGGCCGTTGCACTTCCTCTTCCTTTGGTTGAAATGTTCTTTACACAAGAAGATGCTTCTGTGCCTGCAAAGACTCAGTGCAGCTCTCAGCAATAGAAAGGAGAATTATTTAAAATAGAAAAAATAGTCATAAAATTAACATAGGCCTTGAAGGGACCTCACATTGTTCCACTTCTAAAAAATAATCTTGATAAAAAAATAACAAAGCTGGAAGTAAGAATCATCTCACAGTTCCATAAATTTATAATTTAGAATGGCCTAGTATGTTCAATTTTTTCACCTATTTAGCTATTTATATTTCTTCTTTTGCATATTCAGTGACCATAGCTTTTGTCTATGTTTTTATTTTAATTAATCCAATCAAGAAAAACAAACAATCAAGACAAAACTAACCAAAAATTATCACTCTCTCCACAAATATGGTCAATTATGATGTTAATTAGGATTATTTTTTCTATTTTAAGTAATTCTGTCATTTTGATGGGAGTTGCATTGAATCTTTTTATCATTTGGATAGTAGGGACATTTGAGCAATATTACATGAACAGAGGATGTCTTTCCATTTACAGACATCTTTAATTTATTGCAGCAATGCTTTATAAGTTCTAGTGTACAAGTCTTTCACTTTCTTGGTTGTTTATTCTATGTATTCTATGCATTGATGTTGCCATAATTGGGATTGATTTTTTAATTTATCATTATAACTCTTCATTATTGATATAAAGAATCACAAAACAATTTTTGTGTTTATTATTTCATTCTGCAACTTTACTGAATTTATTAATTGTAACATTTTCTCATGCAGTGTTTTAGTATTTTATAAAGATGAAATGATATCATCTGTGAGCAGAGGAACTTTTACTTCTTTTCTATTATATGGATGCCTCTTATTTTTCTCCCCTAATTACTTTGACTAGGATTTCCTCTGTCTTTATGAATGCACTAATTACTTTTTAAAAGACTACTAGATATAAAACAAAAAATAGAAAAATAAAATAAACAAAAAAGGTTAGTAGAAATGAGATTAGGCCTTTTCTGAATTTCCACCCCTTTGCCATATAACTATATGATGCCACTTATGAAGCCATCAGCAAATGCTAAAGCTGTTGGCATCTTGATCTTGAGTTCCCCAGTCTCCAGACTTGTGAGAAATACATTTCAATTTTTATAAGTTACCAAGTCCCAGATACCTTGTTTTAACATCCCAAATAGAGTAAGACAATTCTTCTTGAATTTTAGCAATATGTTGTAGTATCAATACACAAATTTTATATGAACTTGGTGAAATTTATCCATGAGTATTTTATCCATGTATATGGTTATAAATGGAATTATTATTGGGATTTTTATTGCTAGTTTCTGTTTGTTGATTTTATATCTTGTAACTCTATTGATTTTGTATATTTTCTCCAAAATTGTGTGCATTTTTTGTGTTTGGTATAGGTATGATCATATCATCTATAAATAAGCAAAGTTGAGCCTTTCCTTTCCAGTTTAGATGTCTTTCATTTCTTTTTTCTATCTGCTCTAGACAGAATTTTCAATTAAATTCCCAGTACATAGGGAAAGTGATATCCTTGTTTTGTAGCTTATGTTAAAGGTAAATATTTCAGCCTTTCAAACTTTAGTGTGGTGAAGTTTTCCATAAATGCCTTTTATAACATTGAGAAATTTCTACTTTATTTGTATTTTCAGAGGTCTTTCTTTTCCTTTATGTTTTTGTTTTGTTTTGAGATAGGTCTCACTGTGTAGTGCAGGCTGGTCTTAACTCACTATGTAGTCCAGGCTGGCATCAAACTCATGGCAATCCTCCTGCTCAGTCTCCCAGCTGCTTAGATTACAGGAATGCATCATCACACCCAGCAGTCTTTTCCTTTGTAATCACCAAAGCATGTAAACTTTTGCCAAATGCTCTGTCCAGGTCAATGAGATGATCACATGTGGATTTTCCCTCTTCATTCTATTTAAGAGGTTTATTTAACTGGTTTATTCTTATACATTGAATCATCCTTATATTTTTGAAAGAAATCCTACTTAGATGTGATACATATTTTTAAATGTTAATACTTAATATGTCACAAATATATACAAAGGACCAATAAACACAATGATGCATGTCAAACTACAATGGGATTTCATATTAAAACTTCAGTGAGCTACCACTGCACAAATAGTAGGATGGATATAATTTAAAATAAAAATAGCAAGGATTTCAAGAAGTTGGAACCCTTCTACATTGTTGATAGAAAAGTAAACTAGTACATTTTTTCTTTTAAACACTAAAACTAGAATTCAAATTATAACCCCCAAAGCAAAAGATCCAATTAAAAAATGAGCAAGGAAAAATGAACAGATGACTCATGGAAGAAGCAAACATGTCCAATAAATAAAAGAAGAAATGGTCATCATCACTGGCCATTAGAAAAATTCAAATTAAAGCAACACTGAGATTCAATTTTACCCAATACTGAGATGATCATCATCAAGAAACCAAATAATAACAAGTGCTGGGGGAAGGACTCTTCTACACTGGTGGTGGGGTGCGAACTAGTAAAACCACTATGGAAATCAGCATAAAGATTCTTCAAAGAACTAAAATGAGAAATTCCATTTGACCCAGCAGCTCCTTTTCTAGGTATCTTCCCAAAAGAGTTTTTTTTTTTAAATACCATATTACAATGACCCACGCATATCCATGTTTGCAACAGCTTGACTCACAGTAGTTAAGTCTTAGGAAATTCCTATATGTCCACAGACAGATGAAAGGATAAAGAAAACGTGTTGTTTGTGCACAGTGGAGTACTACATTGCCATAAGGAAGGATAAGCATGAGTCTTTAATAGCAAAATGAATGCATCTTGAGACCATAATATTAAGTGAAATAAAACAGATGCACAAGTTTCAATAATCCATGGTTTGTATTTTGGGTACAAACAGAGAGAAAAATAGAAGCTAGAAACTAGGAAAACAGGAGATAGACCTTTTGCAAGGGGAGAGAGGACCAGAAGATGCAGAGGTAGTAGAAAGGGAGGGAGAAGGGTGGAAAAGAAATGAAGACATGTGTCTACCGACCAGCTGCCCGGGAGGAACCTAATCATTACACACTGCAAACAGGGACTAATACAAAAACTAGAAATGAAAAAATAATAAACTTGGACCCTTCACATACTGTTGGAGGGACTATACAGGGAGGATGAACACGTATAGAATGTTTAAATTAAAATTTTTTATTACAGAAAGTTATTACAGTAAAAGAAATATGGCTATCAATCCTTCTTAAAAACCTCTGTGCTTGGAACACATTTTGCCATCATTCTTGCCATTTCTGGGAGCACTTCTGGGAGTGCCTTCCCTTGAGTGTCGTCATGCGGGGGGTGGTGCCACTGGGAGTGCCTTCCCTTGAGCGTCGTCATGAGGGGGGTGGTGCCGATGAAAGGCAGGCTTGTGAAAACATGATGTGTGTCCTCACCCGCCACATTTACCTCATCTGCTGACACGTGGGTTCTGGCTCTTCCTCAAGTTCAAAGCGACCATGAAAGGTAAGTGTTTAATCCACTCAGGACATCGAGGCAACTTTGACAGTGCAACTAAGGAGGCTCAAGGAAAAAGACTTCGGGATGGGATAAGTGTGTTCAAACTGAGGGAGAGAATTTTGAGGGGGATTCACAGCCCTGTGTCTTTTATTGTAATAATTTTTAAAATAATTTAACCTTTCACCACATTTTTAATCACATCTCATTAGTGGGACAACCATTGTGGAAACCACAAAGTTCATGGCAACAGTAATCCTAACAGTCAAAAGGTGAACACAGCCAACTGTTCATTTGGAGATGAGTGGGCAAATGTAATGTGGTGTATTTGTGGAATAGAATATCATTCAATCATGAAAAGAGAATTAAGTCTGATGTATGTTACAACATGAATCAACCTGGAAACATTATGTTGAGAGATATAAGCCAAACCCAAAAGAGCAAATATGATTTCACTAATATGAAATATCTAGAATATGAAAACTCACGGAGACAGAAATTAGGATAGAACTTACTGCAGATTACTAGGAATCCAAATGGAGAGTTTTTCTTTAATGGTTACAGGGTTTCTGTTTGGGATAATGAAAATTTTAGAAATAGATTGTTCAGTGGCGCCAAACTATTGTAAATATAATTAATAACATTTTAAATGATTTAAATGACAAATTTTATTATATATATACCAAAAAATGATTGATATATAGAGAGAGATCAATACATATCTATATATCATACCAAAGAAAAGCCACATAGCATCACAGTTCAAACTTGCACCTACCCTGCATCATAAAAGATAAGTTATTGTACTCTGGGTTTTGAGTCAAAGGTGAAAAATATACAGAAAGAAAAATGAATCCATTCTCTCAATTTTAAAAAGAAGAAAGAAATTACTCCACTATCTCACTGCAGTACTATTGTCCAGTAGGGTGATTACAGCTCCAGATAATGCACTGTACATTTTAAATAACTACAGCAGAGGATTTTTCAAACACTCTTACAACAACAAAAAGATAAATGTTAAGAGGAAAAGAAAGTAATTACCCTGATTTGTACAATGTGTTTACACGTATGGAAAATCACATTGTATGCCATTATGTGTTGGTAATTTTTTAAGTAGAAAAAAAAAAGCATCCCAAGAGCAGCCTTGTAGTGTGAGTGAAATGGGCACTTTGTTTAGAAAAGCAGAAGAAAAGAAAGAAAAACAATCCTGGGGAGATCTCCAGGCCCTTAAGGAAAAGCTAGATGTGAGAAAGCATGTATTAGGTCCTGCCATCACCTAAGCCAGAGAGTATAGTGAGTTTTGCATTTTGTTGCCTAACTGGACTGCTGAACAGCTGATCTGATGCTGAGAGGTTCTTCCTTTATACTCCTATCCCCGTGCTCTTAGCCAAAATGCAGACGTTGTCCTCTGCTGTCTGCAGCCAAGGTCAGGCCATGAAGGTCAGTGGAGGATCAGGAGCTTCCAGAGACCTCTGCTCAGGTGGTACTGTCTCTCCTGAGACTCTGTGGGAAGACTGCCTCTGCCTTGATCTGCACAGAGCATGAGCTCAGAGCCTGTCCCACAGAGTGGAGCTCTGCGGCTGAGGAAAGAGGTTCTCCAGCATGAGGCATTCCTGGACGTGGACATGAGGCTGACAGTCTGGACACAGTTTCCTTCTTCTCTCCCACTTCGCTTCATCGGTCCCCAGGACAGAAGTAAGTATTCTGTGGACAAACTAGCACGGCCAGTGAGAACTGCAAGGAGTAATGCAACATTCAACCACTTTTATTTTATACATAAAAATGAAAGCCCGGGAAGCTTATACTGCAGGCACATGGTTACTAGTTGTCTCCTCACCTGAAGTTCACTGCTTCTTCCAAGCTACATGCTGCTCTACAGCATCCTGACTTCCGTCCTCACTACCATCAGATGCCCGTATAAAAGCACGGGGTGATGGTTCTGCTCCAAAGGGAAACCACACTCCCATCTTGTACTCAGGGTGTGCTGTAAGAACAGCACTGGACAAATGATAGCTCCCTTCTTAGATTTCAAGGACTGTAGCACTTGCAGCCTCTGCTTGACCATTGAAACTATTTGGCTAATCTCTGTAGGAACAAAATCGGAACATCCAACATTGTTGGCTGAATGTCTGTCATCTCCAACAAGACATGAGATAGGCTATGGCAATTAACACCTCTGATTGCATGATTTTTAAATGCTGGTATCTTTTATGGTTTTCAAAGAACATTAGTATTCATTATCCCTATGAAGGAATGATTTTAACCTTGGCTTTCCTTAAAGACAAGGGCTAAATCATCTCCTTCCTTGAATATGAAGGATTGTGAATCCAGAGGAACTGTGTGCAAATCAAGATTCCAGAGTCAGCAATATTTCTTTCTTGGAAGGGACATGCCCCCCTCATTCTGTAACCATAGCAACACAGCGGAGCCACCACTGGAGGTGACTACAAGCAGGGGCACTTAAAATATGACAGAAGGTGTGTGGTCTGGCTGAGGCCGTGGCATCTCCAGTGGAGGGTTAAAGTAATTCTTCCACCATCCTCAATTCTAAGATACGGGTGGTGGAAGGAAATGGAAAACATCAGCCCGTGAGGAAACTACAGACTGTGACAGGAAAAGAAAACAACTAAAGTTCTGCTTCAGCTTTCTGAAAATGTGTTCCTTAATTTTCAAGGTACTGAAAGACACCACAACATCCCTAAGACCTTGTCTCCTGGATGATGCAGTTGCCAATGGCAACCGAAATGTAAAGGAAAGGGCTGGGGATGTAGCTCAGTGGAATAAGTGCCTGCCTAGCAAGCTCAGGGTCCTGAGTTTGATCCCCAGTACCGCAAAAAAAAAAAAAAAAAAAAAAAGAAATATAAAGGAAAGCATTCAGTTAAGGGCCCTCATAAAAGTCCCTAGAGCACTGCCCCAAATCACTATATATCTTCACCTATTAAGAACGAGTTGTGGGGCTGGGGTATAGCTCAGTGGAATAAGCGCCTGCCTAGCAAGCGCGGGGTCCTAAGTTCAATCCCCAGTACCGCCAAAAAAAAAGAAAACAAACAAACAAAAAAAAGAACGAGTTGGTGAGGGGTTTGTCAGAGATGGGAACTGCATTTGACAAGGTTTAGTCAGTACCTCAGGTCTCCCACACTGTGTTTCTGCTCATTCAGCTTTCTATATATGTTTCGGGTGAGACAGCCCTCAGATATTGCAAGTGATGAAAGAAGTCCCGTGTGGTTCAGTTAATAAGGCATATCATACTGCAGACAAGCTGAAACGAGCCCCAGCGCCGCAGTGTAGACCATCTGTGGCAACTGCAGTCAGCGAAGAGCTCTTGCTGCTGGTCCGTACCATTTTCAGAGGAAAAACCCCCGTGAGCTCCCCAGCCAGCATTCAGGCCAGCTTCTTCCCGACTGCTGCACTGAACCAGAAACTGATACAAGTGGTGAGCAAAACACGCAGTGTTTAAATTTCTTTTAAATTTTGGGAAAAGGCACATTACCATTTATTCTCCTCAAAGTACTCCCCCTCGTTTTGAAAACGCTTCTCCCATCATTCCTGCCCCTTCCTGAAGTCGTTCTAGAAGTCCTCTTCCCTGCGTCTCTTTAGAAGGGATGATCAAAAATGCACTGAGAGCTGCTGCCGAGGCCACCCAACAGAAAGGCAGGCCTGTAAAATTATCACAGTGCGTCCTCATCCACTCTGTTCACTGGATGTGGCACCAAGCAAAGTCTGGCTCTTCCCCAAAGTCAATATGACTGTAAAAGGTAAACTTTTTTAATTAATTCAGGACACTGTAAGAGCCACAACAGCGCAGCTAAAGATCTTCATGAAAGAGGACTCCAGAACTGCTTCAGAAGGGGCCACAATGATGGGATGAGTGCGGCTGAAGCCAGGTAGGTCTAGGCGGGGGCAGAGGGTAATGACAATCTTTTACTCTAATAAATTTCCTAATTTAAACATCACCATATTTTTAGATCATGTCTCCTATGACCAAGAATCTTCATTTACCCTTCAGATCTCATCATAGTGTACAACTAGAATAATTGTTTTTCTCTTCTTGTTGTAGGTGCCTTTCATAATAATTCCCAAATGACATTGATGGAGAATATTTCAGAGGTGACAATTTATTCTTGTAGGTATAACAGATGCGCTGGAGCTGCAGTTCCCTTTATTTATCATCTTCACTGTCATTTACTTCATACTCTGGTTGGCAACCTTGGGATGGTCGTGTTGATTGTGCTGGACTCCAGACTCCACGTGCCCATGTACTTTCTCCTCTGCAACCTCCCCCTCATAGACTGTGTCTGCGCCTCAGCTGTCTCCCCCAAGGTCGCAGTGAGGTTTCTCACAGGAGATAAGACCATAACTTATAGTGCATACGCTGCCCAGATGTTCTTCTTTGCAGCTTTTGCCACTGCTGAAAGTTTCCTGCTGGCTTCGATGGCCTATGACTGCTATGCCGCAGTGTGCAGACCCTTACATTACACATCCACCATGACAATTGCGATGTGTATGCTGCTCGTCTCTGGCTCTTACGCCAGTGGACTCCTGAAATCTTCCCTCCACGTGGCCTTCACTTTCCACCTCTCCTTCTGTCATTCCAATGTGGTTAACCACTTTTTCTGTGACATTCCCCCACTGCTGGCTCTTTCTTGCTCGGATATCTATGCAAATGAGATGGCGTTCTTCGTGCTGGCTGCATTTAATGTTTTTTTTTCACTCTCTTGGTTATCTTAAACTCTTACCTATTTGTTTTTGTTACTATCCTGAGAATGAGCTCAACTGAAGGGTGGAAGAAGGCCTTCTCCACCTGTGCCTCCCATCTCACCACTGTTTCCATCTTCTACGGGACAATCATCTTCATGTACCTGCAGCCCAGCTCCAGTCACTCCATGGGCTCAGACAAGGTGGCATCTGTGTTCTGCACCATGGTCATCTCCATGCTGAATCCCCTGGTCTACAGCCTGAAGAACAAGGACGTCAAGAGTGCATTCAAGAAATTTGCCAGAAAAGCAAAGTCTCCACTGGGCTTAGTCTAATAATTATAAATTATTTTGCAAACCAAGGGATATTTTCACTGGGCCTCTATTATCTAGGAATATTTTTAATTATAAATATTTATTGTCTTTCATTTTTCTGAGCAACTGTTTTATACCTGAGAAACCTCTCCAAGCTTTGGGAATATGAGTAGACTAGAGGAAAACGTGGATGTCTTTTACCAGAGATATAATGCCACTTCTATTGTAAGATCAAGATTACGATCCTAGTTACTGTAAGACCTCACATTGCCCCACACTAATGGTGTGGTGCACTCTGCAGAGAAACCTCACATGTTTATTTATAAGAGTACCATTTTTAATTCTTATAATTCAAAGTAACTCTGTGGTTTTTATACAAAGATTAGAGCTTTAGTTCTCAGATATCAGCACTTCTGGGAATTATCTTGAGACACTGACAAGATGTAGAGCTCCAGGATCTCATCCAAGATAATTTTATTCCATAGACTTGTGGAGGAATCTGAAGATCTGCAGTTTGATCCCTCATCATTGACATATACTCTATCATAAGCTTAAGTACAGTAAGAACTCCAGTGGATTGTTTGCATAATAATGAGGGATATTACACAATCTAAATCTTAGTGCCTGAAATTCTGAAATCAAAGACAGAGGTCAGAGAACAAGAATTCATCCAAAACTATAGACACATCTTTTCCTTACCTGAATTCATGCTAGCAGTTTAGCTACATTTAACAAATGTACTGCCACGAAGGAAAGGAGAAAAGAAAGAGACAGAAATGTATGTATGTATATATGAATATACATATATGCAGGAGGGCTAACATGGTTCTACTATTGTATTATATCACTTAATGCTAACGAATAATTGATGACGGGTTATTTGATCAATA
>PVLD010019731.1:0-13255 GCA_004027595.1 Dinomys branickii
AGAAGAAGAAGAAGAAGAAGGAGAAGAAGAAGAAGAAGAAGAAGAAGAAGAAGAAGAAGAAGAAGAAGAAGAAGAAGAGCTCTTTAGTGGCTATAAAAATGTTTACTATGGAAAACTAGAAAACAAGAAAAAAAAAAATAACTAGAAACCCTACCAGAGAAGCCCACTGATCATAATTTGGCCTATTTCTCTGACATCACAACATGCTGAAGATGACCCCTGCTCATGCCCTTGGCCTCCAGGTAGTTAGCTGCCAGGACCTTCAGAGCAAGTCACAAATACTGTTAAGAATTTTTCTGCTGTTTGTCAACACTGCAAGTTTTTTATCTTTTATATTTTTATTAACACATACACATCAGTGGGGTTCCGGGTGATGATATGAAGCCCACTAAGCAAATTCCACCACCCTCCCCACACCCCTTCCCTACACTGCCCCAGTCTTGAGGATCCCAATTCAGCTCCCAGGACAGCTACTTTTTAGCTTCCACACACGAGACAGAACTTGTGCTACTACTTGTCTTTCTGCATCAGGCTTGCTTAGTTCACATAATGTCCCTGAGTTCCATCCATTCTACCACAAGTGGCAGGATGTCATCCTTCTTATGGCTGAGCAGTTCTCCACTGCCTGTACACACCGTATTTCCTCTGCGTATTTAGCTGGTGAGCACCTAGGCTGACCCTATTGCTAGCTACTGTCAAAACTGCAGTTTGAAAAAAAGAATTAAGAAGCAATTAGAATAATGATGATACTACTAATCAGTCTTTTACATGAACAATAATACCTTTTTTGGCTTTTATAAACTATGAGTAAATTATAAAATTCAAAGAACACTAAGTACAAAGAGAAAAAGCCCAGCATGTGAGAGCCCACCATTGTGTTCAGAGTTGGTGAACAGTGTTTCAGACTCCTCTGTATGGACATGTACTGTTCAAAAGGAAGGCAGATACAAATGATCTCATCTAAAATGACACTATGAGAGTTCTTCTCTAATAAAAGCTATTTCATGTTGTTTAAAGTTAACAGAAGAAAAAGCAAAAGTAAATTGAATACTGTCCTGACTGGCAGTTAAATACTTAAAAACACATACCCATGATTTAACACGGAAAAATTATGAAAACCTAAGAGTTAACTAACCATTTTCATATACTCTAAATGCTTTACAATTAACACTTTATATACCCTCTGCTTTCCCTTTTCTTCATACCTCTTGATCTTCTTACTTACTTGATCTTCTTACTGTCATTTTTGTCAGGAGCCTAATATTCCTATTTCTGTAACAACTGTCCTCATCCCATTCTCCACCCCCAAGCTGCTGAAGACCACATTATCATGGTTGACTGCTCATCATGGTTCTGTTGTTATTACTAGTTTTAAAGTCTAGCTTTTCTACTCTGGGCCAGTATTTTGACTGGTGTCAGTTGGTCAATTTCATCACAGACTGGTTTTTTTCAAGAAATGCGCAGGGTCGGTCACACTGTTCCCTGAGTTCTTTCAGGTCAAGATTACTGTTGCCTGCCCTGGAGTATTAACTTCGCATTTCGGAAAAGTTTTCAATTATCAGTATAATTCACTATTACTTCAACAGTTCTATTCCTCTTACCAGTGTGTGGACCTTGCTCATATCTTCTGGAAGAGAATGCCAGTGTGGGGCTGGGGATATAGCTCAGTGGAATAAGCGCTTGCCTAGCAAGCGCAGGGGTCTGAGTTCGATCCCTAGTACCACAAAAAAAAAAAAAAAAAAGAGAGAGAATACCAGTGTGGTAGATTCTGACACCAACTCAGTTATCCAACATTCTTTGTTCTTTGCTTTTCCTGTCCGCGCTCATAGTACTGATGCTTTAGACCAGAGTATCTTTGCCATTCAAGATGTGTTTTCCCAGGAATGTAGCATGGCCTTCGACTAGAGTCAGCTCTTTTTTTTCCCTTTTATTTTGACTCTTTTTTAAATTAAGTTTATTAGTACATTTTAGCATCACAGAGAATTTGTACCCATACATGATATATCTTGATTTTCCTTTTTTTCCCATTCCCCTCCCTTTGTCCATATTTTCAAAAGCTTTGTTTCCATTTTTCCTTCTTTTCTGTTTTTTCCTTCACTCCTTTCCCCCTCCCCTCCCTGGTCCCTTTTCTCACTTGAACATTTTCTTCCTGTTTCACAATATCTATTATATGTTTTGATCCTTGTTTACACTTTGGTTTCTAGAATGAGCTCCCAATTCCGTGCAGAAAAATCTTCCTGTCTCACATCTTTTCTGCTCCGTGTGTTTGCCCATCCTCCATGGCTCTCGTTCCTCTCTTGTTATTTTAATCTTCTCCTTGTGATTATCTCCGCGTTCCCCTCATGCCGGTCATGGGACTTTCAGCTACATCTACCAGGGCTTTTTCCCCTCTGGTTCTAACCGTATCAGGGAGAACGTGGGAAATCTGAACTCTTGGCACTGTTAGTGGGAGTGCAAAGTGGCACCCTTGCTGGCTGTGGAAAACAATATGGCAGTTTCTCAATAAGTGAAAAGAAAACAACAAACTAGTACAGACCCAGCAATCCACTCCTGCGTGAATTAAAAGCAGGGACTTAGAGAGATACCTTTATACTTATTTTTATAGGCGCATCATTCACAACATCCTAGAGGCAGAAGCAACTTAAGTGTCCACCGACAGATGAAAGAGTAAACAAACTATGAGAAACAAATTCAGTGGAATATTATTCAGCCTTAAAAAGAAAAGAAATCCTAACATTTGCTGCCACACGGATCACCTTTGAGGACATCGTGCTAGATGGAATAAGTCAGTTGCACAAGGACAAATACCGTGTGATTCCACCTGTGTGAGGTCTCCAGAGCACTTTCATGCACAGAGAGGAAATGCAACTATGGTTACCAAGGGCTGCTGGAAGGGCCGATGAAGGTTACTCTTAAACAGGCGCAGAGTTCAGTTTTGCACGATGGCAAGAGTTCTGATACTGGCTGCAGAATAACATGAATATACTTAACACTGCTGAACTGTACATCTAAAAATGGGTAAGCTGCTCCATTTTATATTGTACACATTTTTACACCAACGATAAATAAGAATTAACTAGAATTTCAGGGTTACTGAACTCTTCATGGCCTCGCGACCTCAGAGGCTGGCTTTCCGGGCTGTTGCCACTCAGCATCTCTGGCCAGACTTTGCTTGCTCTCTGACGGAAGCCGATGGATCTGTGCCACTGCCCCCACTTTGGGGGACCCTCTGTCTCTCTCTCTCTCTCTGAGTTACAGACAAGCTGGCTGCGGCTTTCTATGTGGCCCCTTTGCCACCTGGATGTCAAGAGAGGCAGGATCCCCTCCTGGGCCTGCTCTAGCGGGGGCTCCCAAGCTGCCTCTTCTGGAAGCCAGGTCAGGGTCTCAGACTGACCCAGGGCCTCCTCACTCCCATAGGCCCCTCCCGTAACTCAGCCCAGGCCAGGAGCTTGGCTGCCGTGGGCCTCCTCCTGCCTCCACTGAGGGTCTTCCTGGCCTTTGAGGCCATCTACCCACCTCAACTGAACTCCTTCTACACTGACCTGTCTAAGGATTTTGCCCCTCACCGTCTTTACCCGGAAGTCCTCCTGAGGGGTCAGGTAGGGTTTCTTTGCCTGTCTGCCACTTTTCAAGAAGCCTGGCGGGAAGATGTAATCGCTTACTGTTTGCTGGTTTATTTGCTACAGGTGAGTGTGGGGTGAGGTTGGTTTTGTTTCTGGCTACCTTCCAGTTCCATTTGTCAGATCTTGAGGGAGGGGGCATCTGTGCTTCTGCTGCTCGCCCACTGCCCTTGCTGTCAATCTTAGCCAACCCTGAACACAACGGCTGCTGAGAGCCAACTGTCTGGCAGTAAGGACAGAGCACACTCTGATTCCTCTGCACCTTCAGGGTCACATCTCCCTAGGAATAGTGCCACCTCGCCAGAAGCCGGGGAAGTCTGCGGACACAGACAGGAGCCGAGACACCCAGTGCGTCCCCAGGACCCTGCCCAGCCAGTCAAGCTCATCCAACCAGGCGTCTTTACATACCCAGCAGCCCTGGGCGCCCTCTGACCTCCACTTGGAAAAGTGTCCCCATGAGGCCCTTTTAGCTTGTGAATTCTGCTGACACACAAGGCTACTTAAAAATGAGTCTTCAGCCTTTGGTGTCAACTCCTAAGGATATACTACACCAAACCAGGCCAAGCAACATCACCGAATCACTGTGGCAACCTGGCTGGCCTTTCTCAGAGCTAGTGTGCGCCATGAGTCATGTGCAAAATGGTAGCAGGTGGATGCATGTTCTGCCTTACGCTAGTCATGTCCATTTTTAAAAAATTTTTTGTCATGTCATGTCATGAATAAAAAGCAGATACAAAATGATAAAAATTAAGTCAAAAAGAAAAGGTAGTTTTAAAAAAGTAAATTTAAATAAAAATATTAAATTAGTGGTACAGGTAGTGCACAGATACGGCAAAAACTGCCCAGGTAGAACCCAAGTGACTGAAGTGACAGGGTGCCAGTGGCATCACCATGCCCAACCATAATATGATCATTCTTGTAATGACAATTAAAATTCCATACTGGCAAAAGGAGTTTCCCCAAACTGGGGGAAACTAGCTAATTATATAGAGAAAAAGAAAATAGGACTTTCATATCTCATTATAAAAACAATGATGACTCCATGAAAACAGAAGTCTAAACATAAAATGTAAAACTAAAAATGTAAAATGGAGACATCGCTAGGACCTGCAGTGAGAGGTGGTATCTTAAGTTAGTACCCCCAAAGATGAACTTGTTTACATCAAATTTAAAGATTTCTGCTTCAAGAAAGAGCCCATGATCCAAGCTGACAGAGCAAAATAGGAGAAGATACTTGTTACTGTCTACCACCAAGAGAATACCGTCAGGGCTATGTGAGTTACTCCTGAAAACCGATGGGAAAGGCGAAAAGCTCCACAGAAAAAAGGCACAAGTCAGAATGGGTGATCAGATAGAGGAATCACAAAGTAAGCTTGTGAAGAAGTGCTGAACTCAGAAATCTAAGAGACTAAATGGAAGCAACAATGCTAACTCATTTTATGCGCACAGAAATCCAGACAATGCCCAGTTTCGGCTGGGCTGTGACACAGGGGGCCTTGTTCACTTCGAGTGAACACACAACACACGAACGGATGGAGACTGGGCGGCCATTGGGACATTGTGCGGCAGTGTGGATAAATCAGAGCGCACCGCACAAGCTTGTTCTTCCATACAAGTATGAACGAGAATTCTGGGAAAAGACCCATAAAGGGATATGTACAAGGCCGTGTGCAAAAGACTCGTTACTTGTATTAGTGATCATACGTAGACTGCTTATAACTCAGCATTCCTGATTTGAAACATATGCATACATACATTCCACTGTATAAAATGCTTATGTCTGTCTCTAACAGATCCATGAGGGGCACACATGGGCTTGTTTATGTGAAGCGACACTGCTGGAAGAAAAGAGGCGGGAGCAATCTAAGAGCTCATCCCTGGGGAAAGAGATAGGTAGGAGGGTGCACTTCCTAACACTGGCAGAGCTAGAAAGGATGCAGAGTAAAAAATGTAAGGAAAACAATGAGCTCTATAAAAATGCAAATTAAAAATAATGTCCAAAACACACACCAAAGAATATACATGTGCCATTATCTTTGGCGGGGAAGGAAATGGGAAGGGAAATGAAAGCATATAAGTGAAAAGATAAGCTTTTCATGCATAGGTTAATGAAACACAGTACGCCAGAAACTTATAAGCATAAAAGAAGAAGAAGAAAGGAAGGCAATAAGGAATGGGGGAGGAGATGGGGCGGGCAGGGAGGGGCAGGGAAAGCTGAGAACCTGCTGTGAGCCCTTTGTTTCACAGTGTTGGGGGCTGCGGGGATGGGAATTTATCAGGAACTTTGGGGTGGGGCTCGGTGCTTCAGGCTGGGCCTGCTAAACTGAGGGCCCCTCCCAGGACTCACCCGTTAACCCGGCCCTGAGTACAAGGCCTCTACAGAAACATCTTTTGGCTGTGGGATGGGATGCTTGAAGGGGATGGCGGGAGGAAAGCACCTTCAGAAGAAAACTAACTAGAAGCCCTTGTTCTGATAGATCATCACGAAGAAGGATCCGGGCTTTCCTGAGAGGTGGGGATGTCAATGGGTCTTTCAAAACTGACTTCCAGGATGATGAAGCAACTGCCTACTTCAAAGAATCAGGCTGTGTTGCAAAATACACATAAATCCTACTCACTGCCCTGGAAAATTTGACTTGACTGTCAAGTCTGGGAAAGTCAATAGCAAGACTGTTAGCAATAACTGAGTTCTCATTGAATTAAGGGCCTGGGTCCCATCTGCATGTAGCTCACCACCTTGCAGGGGACGCATGTTACCTCCCTTCCCCAACTGTAACAGTAAACCAGATGAAGCCCCAGGCCCCATTTAGACTTAACATGGTTTAGTGTCTTTTAGAAGCCATTTAATTACTTTTCTACAGGTCAGTGGTTTCTAACTTCTTATTAACGGAACAGCCGTTATCACTTTTCTCCACAAGTCTTCTAAGACAGAGCCAAGCAAGCCTTCTGGGCTTTTCAGTCATGTTTTCTGTTTGTTTGTTTCTTCTTTGTTAAGATCACAAACAAAAACTTATCCTTCCAAAGGCAGGAAAACCAGTTGGTACAGTGACTCTTTAGAAATCCACATCACAGCTGTGGGCCCTCCCGCCCCACACACCACCAGCTGGCTGCTCATCCTGCTCCACCAACATGCCAGCCACCTTTCCCCAGAACTTTCTTCCTGTGTCTTCCTCCTCCAAATGTGACTTCTCAGTGCAGCCACCCTATTCCCGACCTCACCTCCCATCCTACCCTGTGATCCCCTTGTCCACACATCACCTCCTAACATATGACGCATTTTATAGATGTACTGTTTGCTGATGCTGTCTGTGCCCCACCCCCACACCCTCACCCCTGCCTTCACCCCTGACTGTGTGAACCAAGCTTTGTCCATGTCACTCGGTGATATATTCCAGGTAGCCAGAAGGGTCCCACACACACAAGCGCTTACTCACCAGTGACTGCTTGGATTAAGGAATGATTCGTTACTATTATAGCACACTCTTGTATGTACTCTGCTGTCCATTCTATAGCTTAAATGTTACCCACTGCTCCTATTTTGAGTTTACCTAGCACTTAAAAACCAAAGAAACTGCATAATCTAGGGTTAAACAAAAAGTTAGAAGGCGAGATGATCCACAGAATAAAGTACTGTCAGGACTAGAGGTAGGAAACTACCCCCCACTATACTGAGCTGGCCCATAGTGAACTCCTCCCTCCCATACACCCGTGGTTAATCTGAAGAGAGAACAGACAGATCTCAAGATGATTTCTACCTAATCAGGCAGGATGAGGCCTGACTGGAGTCTCCATCCCACCAATACCTAAAAAATGAACCAAAGACAATAATAAAGCCATCTTTATCAAAAATAATGGCAGAGTCACCTTCCAATTCCTACCTCCACGATGCTGCATCAGTTATTCAACATAATTCAACTCAGAGAGGTTCCCTCCAATATTGATCATCTCTGGCAGAATGAAAGGACATTTCATGGGCTTAGAAGATCATGCAGAGGACAGGTGTTACAGTGGGGTCCACAGATAAATAACTCACTGAGCTCAGCTTCCTAAATCTTCCCTCTGTACTACCCAGAAGCTGAAGGTAAGTGGACAGATATTTCTAGTCCTCAAGGGTCAATACAAGGGGGCCAGATAGTTGCCAAGGAGACCCATTGAGGAGATTCATTCACCCTTGCCTTGGGTGCCTAGAATGGCCGTGTCAATTTGAGAATGACATTGTGTCAATTTGAGAAGTCTAGAAGCTTACTTAACTAAGTAACTCAGCAGTTCTACATCCTAGGGTGTGAAGAACATACCCTTACCCCTGAAGGCTGTTGTTCATTGTATCAACTTGAGAAGTTTAAAAGTTTAACTAAGTGAGTCAGCAGGGGGCCAGGGTCCTTACTTTGTAAACATCCTCATCCTGTGCAAGAAGAAGGCATGGAGATGGTGTAAGTCCTATACAGGCACTAGTGGGGGCAGCCTGCTTACAGTATAAGGGAGGAAAAGAGGCTTGTTGTTCCCCCCTTTAGCTCTTGTTGCTTTTGCTGTCTTCTGCTGCCTTCAAGTGTTGCCCCTGTGCCACACCACCCTGCCACAGGAGCCAGCTGGTTATGGACTAACACCTCCACAAACTGTAGGCTAAATAACCCTTTCCCTCTTTAACTCTGGGTGTTGGGTTTTTGTCTCAGCAATGAGAATAACTAAGACAGTGCCCCAGTGTGAGCGAGATGGAAGCACACAGGTGGTAAGGGTCATGCTAATGTAACTACTGACTGAAAAGAAAGAAAATAAGCCAAAACCCAATACCCACATTTCCCAAGGTACATGAGGCAGCGTTTTGTGTCACAGAACAACTTAGTACAACCACAATGGGAACAAAAGTACAGTAAAGCTAGAGCTTAACAATGAGATAAGCATATCAAAAAATGACATTTTAAAAGTTCACCATGCTAAAATGATGTGAGGCCCAAAACAGTCCATCATGAAAACATTAAATAAATTACAAACACTAAAGAGTAAAATGAACATGACGCAAAATTATTTATATTCGAAAAATGCTTGAGGTGATCAGAGATGAAAGCCACAACCTACAGGGAAAAATGATAGATATGGAAAATAGAAAAGTACAATCCACCAACAGGTTGATTGGTAACCCTGAAGTAGAAAACTCAGGCCAAAGTATTAAATGATCTAGTACAAGAAAATATACCTAAAATGAGCAACAGAATCTCTGTCAAAAGAGCACACTATTTTTTAGGAAGACTAGATAAGGAACAATCAACTATGACATATACTCTGTTTAAATAATCAAATTCCCAATTCTGAAAAATAATCCTTCAAGCAAAAAAAGTTGCCTATATGGGAAGGAAAGCCAGTTAAAATTTCCAACCATGTCTTAAATGCAAAAATAAAGCAATTCCTTCAAAATTCTACAGGGAATAAAGAACAGAATATAAATACTTGTAGCTGAGATGGAATTCAAATACAACGGTAACCATTAGATATTCTTGAACATACTTTTGTAAGCCTTAGAAACTCACCACTCCTGAGCTGTCTATTAACAATCCTGAGGCTCTAGCCAGTGCAAGGAGTAAAGTCAGGGTATCGGCCGCGCATACCCGAAGGAGCAGGGAAAAATGCTTTTGTAGGTGATAAAGGATGCATTATATACAGAGAATTTGAAATTAGTAATAACCCCACCAAAAGTCAGTCTGCTTTTTATATTACCATGAGCCAGCAATTCTAAACAATACCAAAGACCCCTCCTGCCCAGAGGGGAAAGTCCTCTGCCTAGAGTCTCCACGAGGCCCCTTCATCACTGTTTGATGTCAGTAATAAGAAGGCCACAAGGAAAAGACACTGGGCACTGAATTCATTTAAATATAAAATTAATTTTAGACAACTGAACAGAACATAAAGTTACATGACTAAACTAAAAAAAAAATATGACTAATCAAAATCAAGGCTAGATTAAATGTGAATACTACACACCTTGGCTGTTAAAATAACAACGCTAACTCATGAACACCTAGAAGGCAAGAAAAAGCAAGAGTGTCATTTCTCCTGACATCATGTGGCTAAAGCAAGTCACCAGGTCACCCCCAACTGGAAGAGGGAGGAAGTATGATTTTACCATGTATCAGAAGGGGAAGAAAACCGATCAAACAACAGGTATGTCTACCACCAAAAGGTGTGTCTAGAAAAAACACAAAATCAAGCCAACAAGTTCTTCAGTCTCTTTTTTTAAGCTTGTAAGAAAAAACATAACATTTCTTGCTGTGAAATAATATATATTCAGAAATTCCTAGGTTCTCATTTAGTTTGTTTTTTTCCAGTTAAATTCAAGTAAAATTAAATGTAATGATTTTTCAGTTTAACAATTAGTGTGTATCATGTAATCTCACTTTTTAGGCCATTGCCTTAACTACTTAGCCAGGATTCCATTAACTACAGCTTCAGATCTCATTTTTATAAAAGCATTTCTGTCCATCCATCCATCCATCCATTTTTCCACCTGCAAACATGCACAGATTCATTTAGTGTTATTGAGGCTTACTGTTTTTGCAGTTTTTTTCTTTCTTTTTTTTGAGACAGGGTCTTGCTATGCAGTTCAGACTGGCCTTGAGCTCACTTTGTAGCCCAGGCTGGTCTCAAACTCCAATGATCCTCCTGCCTCAGCCTCTTGAGTGCTGGTATCCACTACGCCCCTCTACTGAGGCTTATTGTTGAATGACAGGGTTTGCTATTTTTTTCTATTTACTTTTCTGCATTTTGAATACCTTAAAGTGAGCATGTTTTATAACACAGTAAAGTCATAAAAAACCTGAATGAGATAATAGTTGCGCTTCTATCATTAACCCTTAAAATACATTTTTATGATACTGTAGAAAGGAAGAGGGCCTGAGCTGGAGAAACTAATATTGCATAATCATCACACAGTGTGTAAAATTCAGAGGAGGTACCACTGATGACAGCACTTATGCCTCTGATAGCTCATAAGCACTATAGAAGCTTCAGGCTAGGTGGTTGGCTGGAATCTGTAATGTAAAGAATGTACACTTCTCTTTCATCAAGTTTTTAAAAAATCTTATATACCTTATTCAGAATAGTTGTTGGTACAGGACAGCACCGATCCAGTTCATTCCTATCAAATATGCAGTTTTCTTGGTGAGTTTAACAGAGCTGCTCTTGCAAATATGGAGTTGGTTTTTGCCTTACTAAAAAAATGGACACGAAAACACAAAAGTATAGTTTTTAAAAAATGAAAATAAAAATAGTAACTTCTAATCAGGGTTAGGGTTAGGGTTAGAGAGTGGAGGATGCAGAAGGGTCCTCAAACATCGGACATCTAGTATTTGACAAAAGCACCAAACATAGGCTGGAGGAAAGAGAGCCCTTTTAACAAATGGTGCTGGGCAAACTGACTATCCACATGCAGAAGGTTGAATCAAAATTGTATCTCTCACCATGTACTAAACTAAAATCAAAACGGATCAAAGAGCTAAATATTTCAAAAGAAACAATCTTACAGAAGTTATAATAGGTAAAACTCTTAAAGACACAGGTGTAGGCAAGAACTTTCTGAACAGGACTCCAACTATACAAGACATGACATCAAGAATCAACAATGGGATTATATAGAATTAAAAAGCCTGTGCATAGCAAAGGAAACCAGCAATGGAGTAAGGACATAACTTGCAGAATGGGAAAAAAAAATTGCCAGGTATTTCATGGACAGAGAACAAATATTTAGAATATAAAAAGAAGTCAAGAAAATTAGACCTCCCCCGTAAAATACCCAGTCAAAAAATGGGCAACTGAAATGAATAGACTTCTCAGAAGTACAAATGGACAATACATACATCAAAAAATGTTCAAGGTATCTTTCCCAAAGAGTTGAAGACATCATATTACAGCGATCCATGCACACCCATGTTTACGGCAGCACCACTCACAACAGCTAAATCTTGGAAGTGGCCTATATAGCCACCAGCAGATGATGGGATAAAGATGATACAGTATTTATATACAATGGCATACAACTGTCCTATAAAGAAGGATAAATTTGAGTCACTTGTAGGAAATGAATGCACTTTGAGACCACAATGTTAAGTGAAATAAATTAGACACATGAACCTCATTATTGCATGGTTTCTCTTATGTGAGAAGTACTAGGTGTAAATAAGTGAAACTGCAAAATAAAAGATAGTAGGAAACCGGAAGATGCATCTTCTGCAAATGGGAAGGGGAGTAAGAGACTCGGGGAGGAGCAAGCAGGGGTGGTGAAGTGGATGACAAAGGGTGACACGTTGTGCACCAGCACCAACTCCCGCGATGAATGCAATCATGCCCTGCAGACATGCGCTGAAAAAAGAAAAATTTAGAAGTCCCTTGCACAGAAGTCACATCACATGGATATAAAGTTTTGAGTTTTTCTCCTTTTCTAAAAAGGGAAAAGAAATTCTTTAATCTTATTTTCACTGATGATTGTTCTCCAATTTTTTCAAAATCACTTAAAATACTTGTATGTTTATTTTAATCCTCAAGATCAAATACATATTTAAACTGATTTCCAAACTAAAGAAAACAAACATTTACCTCATAGCCCCTAGACACTCATTTGCTGCTACTTTATGGTGGCAGTAAGATTAAAGAAAGAGTTACTTTTGAAGCTTCAGTTATGTATAATAAATTATAAATTAAGAAATCTGATTGATTTAAGTTTTCCCTTTCGGTCCTAAAACACCTAGAAGAGCAAGACCATCAGCATGCTTAGAAGGCAGTTAACTTCAGGCATCAGAAGCATATTTCTTTGATGGAGTTCAGCTGGGTTGAGTGACTTGGTGATAAGACCAAAGGAAAAAAGTACAACAGCTGTGTAATTGTGTCAAGCAGAATCCTTCAAAGCTATAACACACACCAGTCCTTTAAGTGGAAACTTCAGTCCTTTTATCAGCAATGTAGGAAGAGAGAGAGAAAGCAGGCTTTTTAATTTGGTGTCCTCTCAATGCCTGGACAGTGTTATGTGATTGACATAATCAAGAATCAAAAAAATTCTGACACCTTGATGGAATGATACCAGATTTATTTTGTTTTGGGATAAACATGACATCCTATCATCAAATGTTTAAAACTCAGGAAGTACAGAATGGTGTCAGTGTGGCTTAAATGCAGTCCAGAAGGTAAGATTTAGATGTTTTAATTTAGTGCAAAGGCAATGTGACCCAAGCAAAACCAAAACAACACAAAAAACACAACACTGAGAAAAAACTTTAGTTCTACTAACATATAAATCCAGAATCAAAAACATGGAAGATGACAGTCTCCAGAATTTGCATTAGCCAAACAGACCACATGCAATTCATTGGTTGATTGCACATTCAAGGGATAAATACACTCTATGTATAATAAATTATAAATTAAGAACACTGATTGATTTAAGTTTTGAGATGCAAGCAAAGCCTGAACACAGCATCTGCCCAAAGACATTAGCCTACAAGTACAGAGCTCAGAGCAAAAGCATGCAGTATATACTACATAGAACTCTGAGGACTAGGACCACAGGACTATGTCTCTCTCCTTTACAAATAGTACCCCACATGATGTCTAGTAGACAGCGACTCTTAGGAAATATCTTTTAAGAGATTAGTTTA
>PVLD010019731.1:13355-35735 GCA_004027595.1 Dinomys branickii
CCATGTTTATAGCAGCGCAATTTGTAATAGCTAAAATGTGGAAGCAACCCAAGTGTCCATCCACAGAAGACTGGATTAAAAAATTGTGGCATTTTTATATAATGGAATATTATTCAGCTATAAAGAAAGACAGTTTTGGGGACTTTGTAGGCAAGTGGTCAAAACTGGAGTCCATACTCATAAGTGAAATAAATCAGCAATACATGTGCAGGCAACGCACTGTATCACTGGTGTAAGAACCCGAGCGTGGGAATATAAACTAAGAGACATGAAGGAAATCTGTTCAAAAACAAAGAACAGATGGGACGAGGGAAAGGAGAAAAGAAAGAGACAGAAATGTTTATATGTATATATGAATACACATATATGCAGGAGGGCTAACATGGTTCTACTATTGTATTATATCACTTAATGCTAAGGAATAATTGATGACGGGTTATTTGATCAATCTTGTATGTGTGTATGTATTATCCTGAACACACACTTCGAAGATATCAATATGCAAAGCAGCAACTATTGGTGGTTTTGTTGTTGTTGTTGTTGTTGGCCTGTTTTGTTTTCTGTCTTTGGATGTTTGGTTTTTGTGTTTTTCTGTTGTTGAGAGGATTAATGGTCTGACCAATTTTGCATGTCTGTATATGGGTTCATATATTTATACTTCGAAGATATCAATGGATAAAGCAATAACCACTGTTGAGACCATGTCACCTTGTCTATAGATCAGTTGTGGTTGTACTATTTTTTATGCTAATTGGTGTCTGTTTGTTAATATGTTTTTGTACTTTTATTAAAAAAAAAAAGATTAGTTTAAAAAAAAAAAACTTAAGGAGCAATCGCAGTTTACATAGGGGTTGCATTCCTAAGATCTCGCAGAATGTAAAACTGACCAAGTGCAGGCGGCACTGCCAGGAGCAAACACTAAGCACAGTGGAGAATTCCGCATTGATGTGGAATTTGGGGATTCTTGATAAAATCTTAATTAATCTAAGATTTACAATATTTCAAATATTGTGCCAAAAGTGAAACTTCAATGACTTGTATTCAAATATGCCTCATTTCCTATAAAAGGCAATGGCATGCTGAAGACAAGGTATGTTAATCTAGCAAATATTAATGACACTACTAAGTTGCCAGGCACTTTTTGGTGCTAATGATTACAGCAGTGGACACATTTAGCTAATTATATATAAACCACAGGGGATTGTCTAAAGCGCCTGTCTGGAGCTTCGGCTTGAACATTACCTCCCTGGACCAACCCACTTACTTTATCAGTGAAGGAAATAAAGTTAAGGGATTAAAATCACCCCCTTACTGTTACACCGATTGGTGATGGAGCTCCACTGTGACAGTGACATTCGGAGCACCGTTCTACATTTTAACCAAAATTTTCTTTGAAAAGACAGAGATGTATTAGAATTATGTGCATGTATGTGTGTGAGAAGTGGAAAAAAAGTTTAATGAAACAAAATGTACCTTCACTCATGCTATCCTATTTGATTTTACTTTTATCCTGCTTAGCAACCATTGAACTGACTGTACGTTCCACTAATAGGTAGCAACCAGAATTCTGCCTAGCACGATCCTGGAGCACAGTTGGCCAGCTAATTTCCCCTCTTCAGTCAATCATTTGTCATTTTTCATCTCAAAGGAGCTTCTTGGAACTCGTCCAAGCATCGTCAGCCATGCCCTGCTTTGAAGGCCTGGAAGGGCAGAGTTGGAAAAGGGCAGAAGGTGGCACTGAGCTGCCTCCCTCTGCAATGGCTAAGTCCCACATTGGAGCAGGAGTGTCCAGGGCCCCGGGGAAAGAGTGTTCCTCCCAGCTCTGACTGAGTTCCCAGGCACCTCACACTTCCTGGCACATTGTAAGGTGCAAAAGCAATTGCTGAAATAAATTCTTCAGGGAGCTGATGGAAGAGCTGACCCTGAAAGCACATAGAAGAGTTCACCCATCAGAGCTGCACTTCAGTAGCCAATGAGCTGAATTTGGCCCACACGTGTATTTTGTTTGGCTCGTGTAGTTCAAAAACTATAGCGACAGCATTTGAAAATTGGGTGGTTTCATGAAATTTCAGGCTTTGCACAGGAAAGTTCAGTTGCCGGGCTGCGTCCCACATGCAGGACCTCCCAGGCCCCACGGGGATGTGACTCGGGGCTCCTATACCAAACAATGAGAGAAAATAGCAGTCAGCCGATTGGTGGAGGAGCCGTGAGCCAGCCAGCAGGGGCAGGGCGAGGCAGCCCCGTGTGCTTTTCCCAGGGTGAAAGGCTGCCTGACACAGGGTCTTTACTCTCTGCTTCCTTCTGAGAGGAGACGAAAAAAGGGTGAAATCATAGGAAATAAAACAGAATTAGAACATTTTACCTTCCTTTATATCCTTTGGCTTTGACGCCATTTTGCACAGGTGGGAATTCAATAAACTCAGGAGTAAGGCTGTAGAAAATGTTTTAGACGTATTATTGGCTTCAGAATGCAGGTTGTTCAGATATAAAAGCGTGTTTATTCCCATGGAATGGACACATCCTTCTGAAGGCCAGGTTCAGCTTTTCCCCCTCCTATGTGAGTAGGTAACTGCAGGTTGAATTCTGGGCCTTCACACTAAGATATGTCCCCAGCTTTTTTTTTTTTTAACTTTAAGATAGGGTTTCCCTGAGTAGCTAAGCTGCCCAGGCTGACTTTGAACTTGAGATGCTCCTGCTGAGTTTCTGGGATTATAGATGTGTGCTACCATGCCTGGCTCAGTATACTTTTAAACAGAAATTAAAATGTTTTACAGAAATATGAACAATCAGAATAACCAAAATTATTTTGAAAAAGAACAAAGCTTGAGAAATTATCTAATTTCAAGACTGTGTTAACGCTACAGAAATCAAGACAGTGGATAGTAGAGAAAAGACAGGCAAAGAGATCGATGAACAGACTAAAGTCCAAAGATAAATCTATACCAGTATGGACAATTGATTTTTACACTTTTTAAGACAGGGTTTCTCTTTATAGTTCAGGCTGGTCTTGAACTCACTATGTAGCCCACCCTGGCCTCAAGCTCACAGTGATCCTCCTGCCTCAGCCTTCCCAGTACTGGGATTACAAGCGTGCACCACCACACTGGGTCAACATCTGATTTTTGACAAAGGCGCAAAGGCAATTCACTGGTCGAGAAGAGTTTTTTTCAATAAACAATGCTGAAAATTAGTTATCCACACCAGAGAACGCTTGAACCCACTCCTCATAACATACACAAAACTTTAAAACTTCTAGAGGAAAACAGATGGGGTTAGGGATATAGCTCAGTGGCACAGTGCCTGTCTCACAAGCACAAGGTCCTGAGTTCTATTCCCAGTACCCTCACCCCACAAAAAAAAAAAAAAAAAAAAAAAAAACAGGTGAAAATTTTCAACCTTAGCTTAGGACAAGATTGCTCAGAAGTCACACCAAAGCATCGTCTATAAAAGAAATGAGAACTTCTGATTTAAAATTTAGAACTTCTGCTCTTTTAAAGACAGTACAAAACGACAAAGCAGACTGAAGAAAATATTTACAAATCATATATATATATACATACATATGTATTTATTTACTATATATTATTTACATATATCCCTAAAGGACTTATATACAAAGCACAGACAAATTCCTAAAGGTCAATAAAAATGACTTTTAAAAACGGGAAAGATTTTGATGCTTCAGCTAAGATATATGAATGGCAAAGAAATACATGAAAAGACACCCAACATTAGTCCTTAATAAAATGCAAATTAAATCCATAATGGAGTTCTACTCAGAACAGTTGTCAGCCACAGAAGAACAAATACTGCACAATTCTAGTTAAGTGTGGTGTCTGAAATGGTCACTTTCCTAGAAAGAGAATAGAATAGTGGCTGCCAGGCTGTGGGAGAAGGGCAACCAGGAGCTGCTGTTCAACAAGTATAGTTTTAGTTATCCCAGGTTAACACGTCCTAAAGAGCCGATGAACACCACACCGTGCCTGCGGTGAGCAATACCATGTAGTGCAGGTCTCATGCAGTGTTCTTAGTACAGTGAAAACAATGGTTAAAATCAACAAGACTGATAACAAAGTCGGCACAGGTAAGGAGGGCTGGAGCTCCCATACACGGGAAAATGATTTTGAAAAACAATTTGGCAGTCCCTTAAGCTAAACACACACCTACCACGCAGTCCCACCATTTTCCTGCAGGTGTATACTACAGAGAAAGTAAGCTTATACATATAAAAAAGACACACAGAAATGGTTTTAGCAGCTTCATTGGCGCTAGCCAGCATATTAACGGGTGAATGAATAAACTGTGAATGAATAAGGTTAAGATCTAAGAGTTCTCCCCAAAGTCTCACGTGGTTGGAAGGTGAGAAGATTATGGGGTGCTGTACCATCCTGGAATTCATCCATTAATGATTTCAGGAGCTGAATGTGCTCTTAGGAGGTGGGACCCAGGTGGAGGTGGGGCCTTGGGGGCATGACCTGGAAATGTATTGCTGTCCCTGCTTCCTCCCTTCCAGCACTGCTCCCTGGCTGCCATGGTAGAACAACTTTCCTCCACCAAGCTCTTCTACCACGCTGCTGCTGCCTTGGAGTCAGCTGACTGCTGCCCCTGGACTGAAACCATGAGCCCAAATAAACCTCTCTTCAAGTTGTGAGTGTCAGGTATTTTGTCCCAACAACAGGAGCATAACTAAGACACTGTGGTACAGGGATACAACAACATAATGCCACGGGGTAAAAAGCTATGAAATATTGATATACACTTCAACATGGGTGAGTCTAAAAATAAGTGTGCTGAAAGTAGCCAGACCCACTCCAAAAAAGAGTACATATAGGGCCCGGGGATATAGCTCAGTGGTATAAACATTTGCCTGGCAAGCCTGAGGTCATAGGTTCAATTCCCAGCACCAAAAAAAAAAGAGTATTATAGGATTCTATGTGAAATTCTAGGAAATGAAATAAGTGATTAATGACAAAATGCAGGTCAATATTTGCCTGGGGTTAGGGGCGATAGGAAGGAGGAACTAGAAAGGGCCATAAGAACAGCTTTGGAGATGACAGATACGGGTCATTATTTTGACTGTGGTGATGGTATACGCACATGTCAAGACTTATCAAATGGTACACTAATCATATGTGTGATTTATTGCATGCCATTGTACCACAATAAAGCTGGCTTTATCTGCTTGACAACGCACAGCTGTGTGTCCCCTTCTGAGGGGAGGGGGTACCGGGAATCACACTCAGGACCTCCCACTTGCCAGGCAGGTGCTGTGCTGGCCCCTTCGTGTCCTTGGCGCCCTGCACTGTGCCAGAGCCTCTTCCCTGGACTCTCGCAGGCCCGCCCGCCCATCGGCTCACTGCAGTCTGTGCCACCAGGTAGAGTTTACATCTAAGAATTAGTTGAGCCATATTAAACTGCCGGTGTTCCATCATTTCTGGTCTACAAGAAATGGTGGTTTCACATGGCTCACCCTAAAGTTTGCTTGGCAGCCACACCTGACAGTGAGTATGCTGAGGTCCCCAGTGTCTGCACAGCAAAGGTGCTGCCATTGGAGAATCTTCCTAGCTACCGCTCTGTTGGGGTTTCACAAGTAGCCGGCAAAGGCCTTGTGGGCCTGCTCTGACAACCTTACCCCTTTCATCCATCTGAAACCACTCAAACGCCCGGTGCTGTAAAACCACCTTTTTTTGCATAGTTTTAAAAGTTCCCACTTGAAAAGCATCTTTCAAAGCAACAGAAACACTCGCATAGGCTGCTGGAAGCAAAAAGTATAGCTTTGAAAATGTAAAAAGTATTAAACATTTAAAATGACCATAAATCACAGTACAACTCTGATTCCTGACATCTCTCAGAGGAAAAATTCCAGAGGCTGCAGCACTTTAAAATAATATCATGTGCTTTGGCTGCAGCCTTGGCTGCTTCTCCCTTGGAACAACAAAAAGAACCATGCCAGCTATTAGAGGCGGTCTTGTTATATAATACAGCTAATCTCGCATACTCTTCCCTATGGAATTCAACCCAAGTTTCACAGTGGTCTATTTTATTTAGCACTGATAGTTTTATTCATTTCTTATTAAGGAGATCTTTCCACAAAATTGGCTGCTCTCTCCATCTTGGCTCGAGAGGGAACAGTATCTGAATTAAAAACGCGTGCAACAGATGGACGTCAGTTACAAAGAACATCTAGAAGTTCCTCCTAGAGGCAGGTGTCGAGCATGCTAATAAGTCCCAGGCTTTCAGATCTTCCTGAAGACAGCACTGTATAGGTAGAACAGAAAATGAAAGCACTGAGTTCCATAAGTACCTGTCAGAATCTGGGCATATATTTGGTTTCCTTGTTCATTTCCAAGGAACTGTGCTTTTATTAATAGAAAGGCAAAACCATCAAGGAGATGGAAGGAGGCGGCAGAGGGACATGTTGCTTAGGTGCCTGTCCTGTGCGTGTGGGGTCCCTGGCATCAGAGGGGCTGAAAAGGGACAGAGGGAGAGGCGCTGTGGACATCCTGCTTGCCCTGCCTTGGTGCAGTGGCCCTTTTACCTGGAAGCAGTTGAAACCAAACTATGTAAAACAGGTTCTGTGGGCCGATACCGCTATTCCTCATTGCTCGGTTGACCTGTCTGATACTTTCCCTGCTAGCTACTGCGTGGATAATAGGGAGAGAAGCAAGATAAGTCACGTCCTTCTCTACTATTTGATTAATATAAAAATGCTCTGCTCTACGCTTAGCCCCTTCTGGCTCTTGGGAGTTCTGACCTATGTTTGTGCCCTCGTAGTCCCATTATAGAACAAGGAAAGGGAAAGACAAAGGAAACACTTGTCCTAGTAAAGCCATCACTACAAAATAGGTATTCTCAGCACCTTTTCATAAAGGGGGTCACTAACACGAAGAGGATGCTGAATGACTTGCCCCAAATCTCTGACTAGTAAGTGACCAAAGTGGTGCAGGGTCTCTGTTCTTCCACATGCATCTCTATGCTCTGCTAAGCCTGTCTGCTTCTATGAATGTCAACAAATCCCCTGAGAGAGGCAGAGGATTACTAGGCAGCAATTTCAGGCCAATTCAAGTATCATTCTCGAACTGTGCAGATACCCAGAGATGTCTGCTGAATGGCTGAGCCTGGAGCCAATACAGAGAGAGAACTCAGCAGGGAAGAACACTTCCATAGTTCATCCTGCAGCCTCAGGATCCTGGAGAGAAATGGCTCGGGTAATCTGGGGGTTAAGTGCACTTTACCAAATACCAACAGCGAGGGAGACTTATTTTCATAATTGATTTACAAGCTGCTAAGGTACTGCCTTTAATGTTCATCTGATTGAAAAGATAATGTGAATCTGACAAAATGACGAGTGGCTCCAAAGAGAAACCTGTAATTAGCTCCCATCGCTCCACAGCAATGCTTCACTTTGTCCAGTGGCGGCTTCTACCTCTTGCTGGTCAGGACATTCCTTGGACATTCTTCCCCACGCAGGGGGTGAGGATGCCACAAAGAGCACCTCAACCGTGACAAGTGGACCCTAGGACTTCCTGCACTGAGTGCCTTGGGGGAAACCGCTCGACAGAAGGTTGGAGTTCGGCTGCATCTGTCATGTGTCGTTTTAAACCATTCTTAGCTGTTAATACAAACAGTCCCCAACTTACGGTTTTTTTCAACTTTATGATGGGGCAAAGTGATACACATTCAGTAGAAACCACATTTCAGATTTTGAGTCTAGCTTTCCCCGGGTTACTGGTATGCAATAGGAGATACTGGGCCGAGGCAGTGAGTCACAGCTCCGTTAGTCACAGTCAGCGAGAGACATACTTGATACTCACAGTGCGCTGTGCTGCTCAACTGTGACGTTCAGTGGGTTAGGAGCATTCCATGTATTTGCATCTAAGGACATTTTTAACAGGATGGGGTTATCAGGACACAGCCCTACTGTAAACTGAAGAGCACCGGTAGTTCCATAAATAACCTGCACTTGAACAAAATAATTTTTAAAATTTCCCCCTCTAGCAGCAAGGTATTTCTTTTAAAAAGAAAGAAAACAACAACAGAAAACTCCATGTCATATTCTTTCAGCCTACTTCCTGGCAGCATTTCTGTGCATGTGTTCCAAAGAGCACACAGGCAGATTTTATGGTTAGAAAATTGAAGTGCTATCAAACCTAGGAAATTATAGGGATGAAAAACAAGACAGCTTATCTACATACATCCCATCTGCTTTTGGTTTTGCATTTTGCACAATCCGTTACTGGAAGCTGCTGAGAGTATGCTGAGACACTGAAGGGGGGGTTATCCTGGTAGTGGCCTGGAGGTGACTGGGAGGTAAGTGTGATGTTGCCATAGACTCAGGAGGTTTCCAGGAAACACTGGTGTAGGGTATTATAAACAAAAGCACAACACACACCCAACTGGAGCCAGTGTTTGGGAACACGGTGGAGAGCAACTTTCCACTCACTGGAAAACGCGACCTATCTCATTATCATGCCAGTTTGGGTCACAGGGTCCTTCACCACTCGGCATTTTCACTGTGGACAGACAGCAGTTGCCCCACAGCTGCTTGGACTATAGATGCTCTACTAGGTGGCCACTGCCAAGCCCTGTGTAGCTGAGCTTTGCTGACAGAAGCTTCATTCAACAGCTTCTCTGGGTGTCTCCATTCCAGCAGCTTCGCTGTCTCTCTCCTCTGACTACTCCCCATCCACGCCCCACCTCCATCACCCCCTTACAGACTGCCCTGTACTCATCACAGTCCTCACCTCCACCTCTGCACAAGGCCCAGAATGGCAAGGAAAAGGCCTCCCTTCTCCCCACCCCCGGCAAATGCTACACCATTTTCATTTTTCAGTTATATTAAAATTAGTCAACTATTAAGTAATTTAATCCCGAAGTATCACACAAACTACTTGTAACAGCATGACCTTAAAGGACAAAATATTATACTTGGTCACATACTGCCCATAATGCTGGCGGACTTTTAAATGCTTTGTTTTCTAAACTTATTGTTTAAAAGCTTTTGAAGAGTGAATCAGGGGCTGGGGATATAGCGCAGTGGAATAAGCACTTGCCTAGCAAGCGCAGGGTCCTGAGTTCGATCCCCAGTACCGCAAAAAAAAAAAAAAAGAGTGAATCAGAATAGTGCCACCCTAAGTCACATCTGGTCATCCTTATAACAATTCAACTATTTGAATTGGCTGAGCATCATGCCAAAGTATGAACAGCATAAAAACCCACAAAAACTCTAGCTACTTCAATAGCATAAAATTATGCCTCCACAAGGATCCCTGAAAAATGAGAAACAGGGAAGAGCACTAATTGTTTTTACTTTTATTTACAACACTTCACAACAAATGTAAACTTTGTAAGTTTTGTTTCCTCCTGTAGATGCATCTTTCCTCCTAAATAGCTACGAGACCTTGTCACAAAAAGCCTTCATCGTGTTTTTCTGTTTAATAAATGCACTTATTTTGGAAAATACTTTAAAAATAAGCAACAGGTATTCCTCACCATTTGGAACAACAGAGAAAGGTAGTTTTCTATTTAGTTCTCTTTTATGTAAAGCTGACCAGTGGATCTTTGTGTGACCGGATATATGTTACCTACAGTCACTCCCACAAAGGATAGGCTATTTTAGAAAAAATATGTTGAAAAATGGAAGAACTAATTTAGAGCTCTGGCCTAGGTAACAAACCTAGGTGAAGATCAAATGACTTTCACGGTTTATTAATTATTCTTCAGTTTAGTGGTACTAATCTAGCACTCAGGCCTAGTGAGATAACATTTCATTCTTACTATGTTTTTTACAGAATGCTTTAGGAGAAAAGTTTTAATTAAAACATTGAAAAAATATTAACTTTGTAGCTTACAGTTCTTTCCATTAATGTTCTGTTATACTGAACACTGAAGTGATCCTATGACCTGCAAATGCAGTTTATTCTATTTCATTAAGCAACAGCCATGTCTCTTACTATGTACTGCCAAAATTTAGTGAAAAGGCAGGTTAAAAAAGTTATGGCTTCCTTTCTCTACACAGGTCCCACCAGGCACTCAGTTGCTGTGTCTGTTTTCACTGAGAGAAACAAAACCCTCACTTATACTTTCTCTGTGACAACTCTTTTCCCAATATATAACGTACAATCTGAAAAACTTAAATATATGTTTTTAAAGAATATATATCAAATAAATCTCTATTTAATGCACTCTAATCTGCTTTGACAATTCAAATTTTGTCATAGAATACATTTTTAAAAGCAATAACATACTTTGTTCCCAGTCCAAGATTCTTTTCTATGCACATCCGTAATTAACTATTGTATTTGTGATGTAGAATTTCTTTCATGTTGCATGCGAATAACTCTTAACCACAAAACTAAGTAACTGCAGCACTTGGAATCAAGCAACATCCAATACTCCAGCAGCTGCACATTGCCGTGACAGCCAGTCCAACCCTTCAGACAGCCCCACATCACTTGGAGAGCTATCGCCCTGAGCAGGCCAGCCACGGCCACAGCACGGCTCCTGGAGACTAAGAAGTTCAGTGGTTTCGTCTACTGACAGCGCTCCAGCAATGTCCTGTTTGTTAGCAAAAATCAGGAGCAAAACATCTCTGCGTTCTTTTTCTGTTAACAACTTTGCACACTCACTGTGTGCATCATTAATTCTGTCTCCAAGAGCTACCAACAGCAACAGCTTGAGGACCAAGGCGATCATGTTTCCACAATGGCCTTAATTTGTGTTTTCCACCTACATCCCAAATGGTGAATTTCAGATTTTTATATTGTACAGTTTCCATATTAAAACCAATTATTGGAAAGGGCTGCATGAACTCATCCTATTTTAACTTAAACAAAATAGCAGTTTTTCCAGCACCATCTAATCCCAATGCGACAGCTCCCATTTTCACTGTGGGTCCAGTGTGGACTTAACCTTCGTAACAGTGACAGGCGTGCTGGCATCCAGCTGGCCATGCTGTGATCTCTGGAAACTGCTTTGTTCTTCCTCTGTTTCTTCCTCAAGAGGGGAGTGTGGGAGCGCAAAGGAAAGAGGCACCTGTGGCTGAGAACGGGGAACAGGGGTGGGAAAGGAGAACAGCTTCTGAGAGACAGGAAGGGTCCCACATGGGCTGTCCCCTCGCTTCTGAAAGGACAGTTAGACAAAGGTGAGAATAGCAGTGGATTCATATTCCAAATAAATAAAGTGCCTGAACAGAAGAGGTGCTAATAATGAACCAACATGTGCTAGCTAAAACAACTTGGTGGTGGTGAATTCTTAATAGAAAAATAAAGCACTTTTCTATCCCTGTCGATCCAGTCAGTTAATAGAAATATATCATAGCAGAGGTAATAGGGTAAGAAGGAAAAGAAAATAGTGTCAGTTATTGATGTATTACTCACTCTTTTGATATTTTTAAGAGGGAAAAATAGATAAAGGCCTCTGGGATTCTGGAAATAAAATCAATAATGTAAGCTTATTCTTAAATGAGTCCATTTTTTTTAATAAATCATCATGTTCATTAGTCTGCTGTTGTAAGGAGATAGCAATCAATAGACTCATAAATGTGATTTCCATTTTTGAGCAATGACTCAGGTTTAAAAGAGAGAATCTAATTTCTCTATCTGAGTTACAGGAAAATATTTCTCTTAGTGATATTATTTTGGTTATACTGGCTTAATCTTTAGAGAGTGTTAACCATGCAGAAGTTCTTGGATATACTTTGTGACCATTGTTCCTGATATGTTGCCTTTATTGGATTAAGAAATGCTTAGCAGATGAGTAAAGCATTCTCCTGTGTGTGTCTGGGTGGGTGATGGAAGTGTGACCTTGAGAACAGTGATGGCCTCTCTCCTGTTCCTCTTTGGCATTTTTCTCCTGCTTTCTTGGCCACAATGAACTACGCAGCTTTGCTCTACCACACCATTCTGTCATGATATTTCTACCATGGAGCCAGCCTACCATGACTGAATCTCCCAAAACTGGGAGCCTAATTAAACCTCTTCTCTTTTAAATTGAAGGTATTGGATATTGTATCTCAATAATGAAAAAGCTGACTAATAGTAACAATATTGGAGATACAGGGTTATTGGTATGACAACCCCACAGTGTGGTTTAGAAGCCTTTGGAACTGGTTTGGAGGAGGAGTTTAGAGAGGTTTAGAGATATAGGTAAGAGAATCCTTAAAATGCTATGCAACAGAGCTTCATAGGTGATTCTGGTCAGAGCTCAGATGACTAAAAGGCTGATAGGAATGTGGATACAAAGGGCAAGATCAGGAGGTTTAAGTTGAGACCAAGTACTCTCCTGGCAGTTGGACTAAAAAATATGTGTTACACTCTGGTAAAAAATTTGTCTACACTTTTCCCATGTCATGAGAATTCCCAGGAGACTGAGATTAAGAGCTGTAGACTAACTCATTTGGTGAAGGAAATATCAAGACAGATCAATACTAAGGCTGTAGCATGGGTACTGCTGGTTGTTTTTTGCCAAATTTCTAGTGGGCAAAAAGTGAGTAGAGAATTTTCAAAAACTTAAAATTTTGACCCAGAATGTTTTGGAGAACCTCAGAAATCAGCAAGACTGCAGCCATCACACAGACTCAAAAGAGTGCAAAAATGCTGACATTTCATGAGGAGAGAATCCCTGGAATCACTGCTCAAGAAAGGCTTCCTGAAGAATTATTTACCCAGGATTAATGTTACCATGCTCAGCTATCCAGGCACTCAGAGTCTGCTACAACCATGGTCCAAGGGGTCCTGGTTGTTGCTTCTGCTTTCAGTAGTTACTGGCCTTGTCCACCTGATGCTAATTTTACCAGCATGAACAATGCAAGATATATGGGGTCAGCAAGGCTTCCACCTAGATATCAAAGGAAGGTCCAGGCAGCCAGGCAAGGGTCCTGAGAGAGCAGTGCATGAAGCTATGGGAACAAAGCCAAGGGTGTAAACTTCTAACCCAAGAAGTTAGAGACGCGAGGGATGTGGGACATCTGCAGGGTTCTGCGCGGAGCCACCCACGAAAGAT
Organism: Dinomys branickii; assembly: GCA_004027595.1. Classification (NCBI taxonomy): domain Eukaryota; kingdom Metazoa; phylum Chordata; class Mammalia; order Rodentia; family Dinomyidae; genus Dinomys; species Dinomys branickii. The sequence goes on from PVLD010019731.1 coordinate 26,358, forward strand.
GCCATGTGGGTTGCAATTAATAGGCCACAGAAGTGGGACTACCTAAGCTTTGTGGAACTCATATTTGACCATTATGTGCTCTGCGTGCCAGATACACAGTTACAAGATTTAATGTTTACCCTGCTGGATACTGGTCTTGCTTAGGTCTGATTCTTTTCTACCCCTCTATTCTTCCCTTTTGGAATGGGAATGTCTATCCTTTGCCATCGTACCTAGGGATTATGTAACTTATTTTTTATTTTTACAAAGGTTTACAGCTAAGGGTTTGCTCTGAGTTTCAAAAGGCTTGGACTTTTGAAAATTGCTAGGGGCTGAGAATATAACTTAGCAGCACAGCGCCTATACAGCAAACGTGAGGTCCTGGGTTCAATTCCTGGCACCAACCCACCCTAAAAAAGAAAAATGCTAGAAATGTTGAGACTTTGAGTAAGGGATTATTGTGTGTCCAGCTGTACTTGGGATAACTTTGTCATGCGAGGGAGAAGGAGATGCATTTGGGTATTACAACTGACAAGGGATGGACTATGATATTACACCAGGTGTGGCTGCTCCATTCCCTAGCGGACTCCTGAGTGCGCCTGGGCGGGTCGTGGAGCGGTGACCTCACACACTATATACAGTCCTCACCCCTCCTCACTGGCACTGTCCCTGCTCTGCTTCCCACCACCGTGACTAAGCAGCTGCGTCCCACCGTGATGCTCCTGCTTTGGAGCCCGCTGAACAAAGACAGGACCCTTCAAATCTGCGGGCCAAAGTAACCTCTCTTCTTTCAGATTGTATCAGGTACTATATCCCAGTGACAGAAAAGCTAATACACACTCTAACACAGACATAGGAAATACCTCCAGTTATTATTAAACATTTCTAATTCCAATGGGAGAAACAGAGAAGAATCTAATAGGGATAAAACCCAAGTGGAGTATGACACTGAGGTCCTGACCATGGCGCCTCTCAGAACTCTGGCCCACCACAGGGCCTGCCTCTCTACAGCTTATACAGAGGGAGCTCGGGGCTGCCATGAGGACGCGGTCTGGAGTTGTTCATGACATACAGTAGTCTTGTCTCTTAGCTCATGGCCACGATTCATTACGGTACTGAGAGGATACAGTAGTCAGGAGGATCTGGTTGTTGTCAAAACTAATTTCCCCATGCTATAGCGTAGCTACCTCTCTTAAGGATATGGGAAAGCTTTTTCTATCTGACTCAACCACAGTCCCTCTTGATTGGGTTGGCTGGCCTTAAAATCACCATGTATCCGAGGCTGGCCTTGAACTTGCAGCGATCTCCCTGCCTCAGCCTCCTGAGTGCTGGAATTACAAGTGTATGCCACCATGCCCAACCTTACCTCTTCATTTTTATGTCCCTAAAAAAGTGGCAGCCCATCTGAGTCCCTTCCTGCCTGAAACACATCAAGGAAAAATTTATAGCCTGGTTTTATTTTCCCTGTCATTTTCAATCTTCTCTGTATTTCCACCTTTGTGATTTGGGCTACAGGCTCACGCGGAGTGTGGGGCATTTTAAGAACACCATCGTCAGACCTTACGTTTTAATTTTCATGTGGCCACAGATAAAAGCAAAATAAGTAAAGGGCATGCTGAGTAGCAACCACAGCAGGAAAAAGGATTAACCGAGTTGCACCAGGTGCTCTCAGGAGAGATAGCACAGACTCAAGAGTCGGAAGCCCTGAGATGGTTCATGACCTGGCATATGAACTAGAGACTAGAGCATGAAGCGCCAGTTTTCTAGTCTCATTTTTCACACCGATACAATGAAGGAGTTGGGCCAGATTAGGGACTCCAAGTGCTAATATCCACAGAGGCCTGTGGAGAATATAAGTGTGTATAAAATGCAAAGCAATAGGGACTAGGGCGAGCCAGAAGGCACACCCCACCAAAGGGGCACAGCTGGCACTCAGCAGCAAGCCCTGCCTATCACCCTCAGAGCAGGAGGGTGAACATCTCTATACCATCTAATCTGTGAGAAGCCACAGATTCCTAATTCAAACATTTTAAAGGATGTCATGTGAAGCACACAAAGTAGATCTCAAGGCTGGCTACAATCCCAAGTGCTCCGTCTGTGGCCTGTGCCCTAGGCAGCATCTCTCAGCTTTCTTCAGGAGCTAACACTGTATGATCTGTCCCAAGTCTCATGCCTGATGAATGGCCACTTGATAACAAAACCAAAATGACCCTGTGGGACTGCGGACAGGACAGAGTTGGGCAACAGGAAAGAAACCATGAAAGACTGGGGCTGGCAGGAATATCAGAGAGGAATGGCATTCAGCCCAACTGCTGCTGGGCGGACAGATCGGAGAGAAGGGAGACTACATACGGTTGAGCAGATGTGCAAAACACAAGGGTGCCCGCAGAGCGGCACATGAGTAGGGAAATGTGACACAGGGCTGCAGATTCTAAGGGCAGTGCACTGCTCCACTTAGAGGTGCCCCATTGATTTTCTGGCCTTGGGGCAGGAGTGAAACAGGAAGGCTACTTGGAAAGGTACTCTGGGGGTGGAAGAAGATGAGGACTCTTGGAGCAGGCTGGAGGGAGCAGCTCAGGAAAAGGGAGAGCGACTCTGGGGACAAGAAGGAAGCACCAAAGACAAGCGCTGTCAAGCTTCTACCCTGAGTGACCAGCTGGCTGGCACTGAAATGGAAGAGATGACAGCAGGAGCAGGCAGACGCAAGGTCCCGGGAGGTTCTGGACCTCATGCTCGAGATGTCTGGGAGCCATCAGGGGAGAGATTTCAGGTGGACAGCTAGATACGCAGAGCCCTTGTGGGTCTGGATTGGAGACTAACTCCATTCAAACTCCACAGTTTTCTCTGTTCAGTATTTTCAAGGTCCTGTTCTGGGTAACTCTATTTTCAAAAAACACTAACGGAGACAGTGGGGTAGGATTTCCATCACTGACTCTACCTCAGTTACCCGGTACACCCACTGTCTGCTCCTTGTCCGCTTGTGTGCAGTCACAAACACTTGTATCATGCTTTCCCCGCTAGGCACTATTCAAACTGTTTATCATGCGTTAACCCACCCAATTCTCATTCCAGCCTTGTGAGACAAGAATCACAATAGCTTCGCTCCGTTAGATAGGATACCGAGGCAAAGAGAGGTGAAATAACCTGCCCAAAGTCACACGGGTCGGAAGTGCATCCACCAGAATCTGAATGTAGGCAGTCTGGGTCCTCAGTCAGGCCTTTCTTTCCTCTGTCTCTCCAAGCATTTGAGGTGATATCCATGGACCCTGTTAGTCTCCCCTCTTTCACACGAAATACCTGTTCCTCGTCTGAAGTGGCTTCTAGACTCACTAGCATTTTCCTCACATGAACCCATTTCTAGACACCCCCATCCCCTCTGTGGGCTTTATCTTTCTGCTCTTGAACCACCAAAGTCTGCTGGCTCGGACCTTGTGGCTGAATGCATCTTCTCTTTGGGACGAAGGGCAGGAAGCAGGCCCTGTGTGTACTCCCTCTGAGTCCTTTACGAAGCTGCCGAGAGTGCGCACACCGAGCGAGTCCTCACACACAGACAGGCAGGCCAAGTGGGGATAACAGGTCTGCCCAGTGGACAGCATGAGTTGGCCAGGAATACACTTTTATCTGTCACAACGCTAATTAAGGGAAAAGGCCTCGTTTTGGAGAAGACCGGCATTGTGGGTAGAAATGTCAGCGTAATGAATCGGCTACCTGTTCCTTTTGCCTCAGATCTTGCCAGTGCTGTCTGCAGATCACAGCCCTGAAACTGGGAGGCACCTTCATCAGCGGCACTGTATAATCTGACTGACCTTGTACTGTGGCAAGGCTGCTCACAGTGTGTTTGGCCCTGTTCTGTCTTTTGCGGGTATTTTTCTGCAACAGAACCCCTCTTCATCTCTCACTTGTTATTTCTGTCTAGTTGCTCAGTGGCCGCCAAGGTCAGAGGATACCCACTGTCTGTTGCACTTGCTGTCACTGGGCAGCTCCCTGCCCCCTGTCCCTCCTCCCAGGCCCTTGTCCCTCCAGTCTCCAGTGGGCAGCAGATCTTTCTAACTCGGCAAACCCTTGCATGCCTGGCCTCCCAGTTCACCTCTCCTGCTTCCACTGCCTGTGTTTCTTCCCATTTCCCACCCACACATGGGGGAGGCTGCCCTTCGAAGGCAATGTAACTGGAAGACCGAGCAGGTACAGTCCCATTTTGGAAATGGACACCTGAGACAATCTGCCTGGCAGACAAGATCAGTAGTACGAACCGGCTCTGGGAAGGAGCTGGGGAGGGCGGTGGATAGGTGTCAGAGGGACGCTCATTTTTTTGTACTAGGCACCTTTTTGGATCATGTCATCTTCAAATCTAAATACTTGATTTTTCAACAACAAATCTATGTGGTTCTGTCCATTTTGAATTACAAAAATGACCTGTCTTGGAGGAGAGCGTTAGCTATAAGTGGTTAAAAATATGAGACATCTCATAATGCCTTCTTGATGACCACTCCTGAATCATCGGGATAAAGACCTACCACGCAAAGGTGAGAGTTAAAGTAACGGTGACCCTTTGAAGGGAAAAAACAAAAAATAAAATAAAAACACAAACATGTACATAAAAATGTGTCTTCTGAAATGTGACTCTGCCCTTAGCTGATGAGAAGAGCACCACACTCAGAGTGAGGGCAGAGAGGAGTTCGGGCTTGCGTCCCCTGGTGTCCCCCAAAGTGGTTGAGATGTCACGGCTGTAGGAGTTGCAGCACCTCTGACTCCAGCTGTGCGTGCACTCTCAGCAGTTGGGGGAAAGGGCTCCTTAATGTCCACAGGACTCAGGCCAAGCTCACGTCATGCCAGAAAGTGGCCCTTGTTGCTGGCATGTGGACCACTGAGGGCTCCTTGGTTTTGAGATCAGCTGTCACACACCCTAGCACCTAAACCAGAGAACCAGACCTAAAATAGTGGCAGGCAGAAAAAACAAGGAGGAGGAGGAGGAAGTAAGGGATGAACAGGTGACACACAGGGAATTTGGATCAGGATTTCTCCAATAGGCAGTCAGAATGTGAATGTGTTAAAAAATGTGTAAGCAAGATGTGAAAAGGAAACGAAAATACCATGGAAAAGGGGAGGAAGTTTCTGTCTCAACTTTTCCTAGTTACTTTAAAATCTGTCAAATAAGAAGGCAGAAGATAAAGATATGCATGTAGCATTTAGTTTTTAGTGCTCTGTAAAAGCCCACAGACTATTTATTGTGTGTTCTTACAACTTGCACATTGTTACACTGGTTTCAAGTTTTGTTGGATTTGGATATTTTGGAAGTTTTTACAGGCCTAGATTCTTAGCATCCAGTAAGGAAAGGAACTTTGACGTGCAGGAGTTCCAGTTACAAAGCAGGCGTTAATTCTGGTCTAACTATATGATCCCTTCTGTTCGATCAGAGGCTGGCAAAGTTTTCCATACACTGTTTTAAGGCTTTGTGATGTAACTTTTTTAATGATTTAACATTTCACTTAAATTTATATTTCCTGCCTTTTCTTCCCACACTAATTTAAACCATATCCCCCAAAAGGGGGAGAAGACTCGATACAAAGGAGAAAAAAATTTTATACAGGACAAATAGTAGAGCAAGTCTTGATTACAGTTAGCATTTTACATAACAATACAGGATCTGACAAAAATCAAATCAAGATGCAGTATGTTGCAACTGCATTATAACTAACCAAGTCCAGATCCGAACTTTACACCGACTATAAATCATGGTGACTAAAAGAAAAGTCATGCATGAGCCAGAGTTTGCGTTCCTTGAATTTGACAATAAATTATCATTAACTTGGCTCAATATAGGAGGCAAGAGAGAAAAATATTACATTCCTATTAACCAAACTATGGCTATCTAAAGGATATCTAATTCTCAATTAGTAACCAACTAGATTTCAAAATAACAATGTCACTTTTAATTAAATTCATACATCTAACCCAAACAGAAACTATGCCTTAAAAAATTGGATAAAATAAGTGAATAGCCCCATTTATTAGAGCCTATCAAATACTAGTTAGTAGCTTAGGTAGTTTGCACACATCATCCTTTTAAATCTTTTCCTCATGTTTTTATTAATGTACACTGGTCGTTCAGGGTAGTGGGCTTCACTTGGCAGTTTCTACATGAACATAATGTGCATTTCCCCAACACAGCTCTCCCCCTTAGTTTTACATGTTTTAAAAATCTTTTTTAGAAGCTGTTATTTACCGAAGTCCATAGTTTAGGGTTCATTCTTTGTGTTGCACATTCCACAGGTTTTGACAAAAGTGTCATCACCTGTCGACCATGATGGCCTCACACAGAACAATTTCAATGCTCTACAAATTCCCTGTGCTTTACCTGTTCACCCCTTACCTCCTCCTCCTCCAGAGTCCCTGGCAACCATCAATCCTACTGCTTCTACAGCTTTGCCTTTTCTAGTTGAAAATCACAGTGGGTATACTTTTCAGACTGGCTTCCACATCTTTTCATGGCTTGTTAGCTTGTTCCTTCTATTGTTGAATAATAAATAGTCCATCACATGGATACAACACAATTTTACCCACTCAATTACTAAAGGACGTATTATGGTTGCTTCCAAGTTTTGGCGTTTATGAATAAAGCTGCTGTAAACATTCCTTGCAGATTTCTGTGTGGATGTAAGTTTTCAATTCATTTGGGTAAATACAGAGGGTTATAACTGCTAGATGATATGGTATGATTATGTTCAGCTTTGCAAGAAACTGCCAAATTTCTCTCAAAGTACCTGCTCCATTTTGCCTTCTAATTGCCTAATCTTTTAGCAGTCCTTAAGTGTATGTACTTTACACTTGCTGCCCAGACAAGAAAACTGAGATCCCAAGATGTCAAGTAACTTTCCTAAAGTCACACAGCAGAGTGAGGACAATGTTGGGATTTCAATGCGAGCGAATCAGACCTTAGAGTCATTTCCTTGTTATACTTACTGCCTCCCAGACAACCCAACGTTCCGCCAGGGAGGCCTCCAGAGCTTCCTGTGCATGTACAGTCAGCCTGTGCTTTGGGGATTAACATCTCCATGAATCCAAAGCCAGGCCCCAGGGAAGGCCCCCTACCACACAGCATTATTAGTGTCCTCCCTCCTCTGAAAGACGGGTTCTCCCTCTCACCCTCTCTCCCTCTCCCGCAGTTTCAGGGGGAGGCTGAAAGGCACTGTGAGTCTGGAAGAGGCTCGGCAGAGCCTGTGCCTTAGCATGGCTCCAGTGGTCAGCAGACGCAGCCTGATCTCATTAAGCTTTGCGTTATTATACCATAAAAGCACTTCCACTAATGCAAGTACAGATGTCCTTTGCCCCTCAGGATGGGGCTATGTCCAGATAAACCCAGCCTAAATTGAAAATATTCTAAGTCAAAAATGTATTTTTAAAAATGCATTTAATACACCTAACCTACTAACCACTGTAGCTAGCAATATACCATACTGTAGAGTATCAGTTGTCTCCCTTGTAATTGGGTGTCTGACTGGCAGCTACAGCCTGCTCCTGCTGCCCAACTTAGCAAGAGAGCATTTTAATTGTACCAGTAGGTCAGGGAAAGATAAAACGTACCATTTAAAGTATGGTTTTAACTAAATGTGTGCTGCTTTTGCACTATCAAGAAGGTCAAAAATTATAAGTTCAACCAGGATCATCTGTCTAACCAAAAGCTTCAACAACGGGTTTCTGAATTCAGGACTTCTTTCAAAGAACTAGAACACTAGTGGCTGGCATTTTTAGGTTGAGAGACTAAGGAAGAAAGTCACTGGCATCCTCTTAGTTCAGAAACCATTAGAGATGAGTGCCATTGGCTTATAGATATTGCTCTGTGGTAGAGCACTTGCCTAGCATGTGCAAAGTCCTAGGTTTGATCTCCAGCACGTGTGCATGCACACGCGCGCGCACACGCACACACACACACACACACACACACACACACACAGTCACAGATTCATACCTGTAAGCTCAACTAAGGGACTTAGTCACTTAAAAATGTTTCTAGGTGAAGACAAAGGAGTCTTGCACTGTGCTTTGGAGGTGTGGCCTAAGACAGTACTCATTCTCAACCCAGCAGAAATCCAAGCACTTGTACCTCAGCTACCTGATCATCACAACACACAGTGTAGGTGTTAGGGGGTAAAGACAAGCAGTGATGGGGCTGGGATTACATTGGCCAGCCTGGCCCTCAATCAGGACTGGACTTGTGGCCCAGGCCTGGTACAACCTTGAGATATGATCTGGAGACTATTCTATTACCTGGAAGGCAAGAAATTATTATCTGGTAATAACAGGTGCTTGAGCCATAATGAATCCTGCAAAGGACCCAGTGCAATTTCCTATTCATAAAGCACACCCGTTCTTTTCCTTTCTCTCTTCTCTTCACAGCAATTCCAACTATGTTGGTCACATCAGCTTTCAAACAGGGCACATGGTATCCCACTTTGGAAGCATTGTTTGGAATGGCCTGGAGAGATGGCTTAAGAAGGCTTAGCAGGAGGAGTGATGCTTGTTCTCGTGGCTCATACGATCTGGTTAATTTAGGAAGTGTACTTTATATAGCAATTTGGACAGCCTAGAAGCAAAGACCTTTGCTGACAGTCATTTCTTTAAAAAGTTTATACAACATTTCAGCTGTTTGTTGAAAAGGTTATATGAAAATATTTCTTTGGCTGCCACTTAAAGAAATAACTATATTTCAATAACAAATAACACCAACTGAGAGGAAAGGATGGGGCTGGTGAATACGAAAACAGGCTAAATAACTCGCCCATGTGTTTACCTGCCCCCAAAATGCGGGAGTTTAGTTCACATTTCCACCTACACAGAAAATGGGAAGAGGAATAATGTGTGAGTCAGCAATGGTGAGACACCTGCTCATTTTTTATTTATTCAACTATTAAGAATCTTCAGAAAAAAGACTTCCGGGAAGATGGCGACCAGGTGAGCGGCAGAGGGAATCTCTCCCAGAGACCGATCCTTTGCGCACGGGTGCCCGGTCCATGGATGCAAAATTCCAACTGATGGGGTTGCTCTCCGCAGCCTGAGCATTAAAGGGCCGGCTGGACAAGCCGCGCGGCGAGAAGTGGGCGGATCCTGAGAGCTGGGCACCCGAGGGATCGGTGCTGCGCTTGGGCCGCAGTTCAGCTCAAATCACGTACAGCCGAGAGAGCGATTGTGGTGAGATGGACGCCTCCAGCTCCTGAACCCGATCGGCTCAGAGGCGCCTGTAACCAGGATTTGTTGGAGGCAGCGGAGCATAGGAAACTCAGAGAACACACTACTGGGACAGATTGGGCCAATCGGGGCAACGGTCCGGGATCCCGCTCAGAGCCCCGCCCCTGCAGCCGGCGCCTCGCGAACTGGAGCAGCTGCCATCCGCAGGATTTCTGA
>PVLD010019732.1:0-35629 GCA_004027595.1 Dinomys branickii
AAAAAAAAAAAAAAAAAAAAAAAAAAAAAAAAAAAAAAAAAAAAAAAAAAAAAAAAAAAAAAAAAAAAAAAAAAAAAAAAAAAAAAAAAAAAAAAAAAGAAAGAAAAAGAAAAACAGGAACAGAGGGAGATTTCCCCAAAATATGTTCAAAGGTATTCAAAGGTAATGATTTCACTTGCCCAGCAGTATTCACTCCTTTCTAGGATAGCTACTAAAATATATTTCTACAGAAATCTGTGGAAAAAACTACAGTAATCCTGTGTAATCTTTCCACTTGGCTCACATTCATCAACCATTCCCATTTATTCTTCCTGCTTTCCATTCTCTGTGTGTATGAGTTTTCCCTCATGTCCTGACTTCTCTCCATGAGTTTAAGAGCACTTCATTAATACCCGAGACAGCAGAACATCCTAGACTTGCACTGGGCTTTTCCTGGTTTAGTTTTCCTATCAGATGCATTGCATTCTCTCTTTTACTTTTATACTGACAATAGTTCTCAGACTACAAGATGACACCAGCTAAGTATCAAGATGATACAAGCTATTTTTCCATAGCTTCTTATCAGTAAAGAGAACTCAGAATGATCCACTGAAATGATAAACTCATTCTGATGCTCCCAGTAATAGTTAAAACATCATGGTATATTCTCGGTGTTCACTTAGAAACCCAGTGGGAAAGCTGCTCTTCATTCCTCTCAATGTAGTTACACATTTGCTCAATTTAGTAAAGAAAAAATTTCAAAATTCCTAACATATCAATTTCAAAAACCTAATGCTGGTAACCAGAGCTCAGTATTTGTTTATTGCTTCTTTGTATTTCTTTGAGATAAAATTTAATTGGAGTGAAATGAGCAAGGCTTAAATGTAAAATTTAATGAGTTTTGACAAGTGCACACACTGTTAAGACAGAACATTTCCATCACCTCAGAAAGTTACCATGTGGTCGTTTTCAATTAGTCCCTTCACCTCCTACAGAGGTGGAGGTTATTATGACTTTTTCAAAATGGATTAGTTGTTCCTCTTTCTCAATGTGTAATAAATGCAGTCACTCACCACATAACTTTTTCTTTCTGCCTCATTTGCCTACATAATGTCTCTAAAATTAGTCTACTTTCAGGATGTTTGTTTCTATTATCACTGGGTTGTATTTTTGTTAGATTAATTTTCACCAAATAAATATTCTTTGTGTTATTTTCACTAGTTTTTAGCTTTCAAAATGTTCTTCTGTAAGACTGTTTGCAAACACATGATTTCATTGATTTTAACATCCAATGGTTGAACTTCAGACACAGATATATATTTTTCAGTAGACTGATAACCTCTTTCTTTTTTTTCCCCAAAGAGGATAGAATATCTATATTTGCACCAGCCAGAAAGTTTCAGTAGCTCTGCATTATGGCCAAAATTTGTTTATGATCGACTTTTAAATATTAATTAGTCTAAATCACATATAACATTTAATTTTAATGTATATTTTCCTGATTAATAATGATGTTCAATAACTTATGTTTATTGGATATTTGAACATATTTATTTCTCAAATATCCAAGTTTTTGTCTACTGGTGATGGGTTCTTAACCCGAACACGAAAATAGGTATTTTATAGAAGTTTTTTTGGTTGCAGAGTTTTCTTGTCTATTTTAGTAAATTTCTGTTTTGTTGAAGTTTGATCTTGAAGTTAATTTATCATGTTATTTTCTTTATTCTTATCCCTTTCTATAAAAGCACTTTATGTACAAATATGCTTAATCTGAAAAATAATTTGCCAACCTTACCTTTTAAAGACAATTTTCTGCTTTTCTCTGAATGTTTAGACATTTAGCTTTTACATGTATGTTTAGCTCCATTTCTAGTTGACATTTTGACACTAGTTAACAAGGATTAATGTTTATTTTATTCTACATATTTATTCAGTTGTTTTACAAACCCTAACCATAAAAAATATTTAAAAATTACATTTTTTGTGTAGTGTACAGAAATTGTAGTGTTTTATTGAATATTGTTTATATCCTTCAACCTTTCTGGGTTAACATATTATTTCTACAATGACTTTTGTAATCTTTCGGGTTTTCTATTTATGACACCATGAGGATGAGGGACTTTCACTTCACCTTTGCCTATTTGGATGTTTAAAATTTTTTTTATACTTATATACTTTTATTTTTATACTTTTATACTACCTTATTGTTCTAAAACCATGTTGAGTAGAAGTGTTGAATCTGATCATCTTGCAGTACACCTGATCTTAGGATAAAAGCTTTCAAATTTTCACCACTGAGAATGATGATAGTGGGGGGCTTGTCATTTTTGGCATGTCCTCCCTGAGAAAAACCAGGGCATTGTCTTAGTTACTTTCTCCTTTCTGAGAACAAATACCCAGTGCCCACAAATTAAAGGAGGAAAGGCTTATTCTAGTTCACAGTTTGTACCTGTTTCAGTCCACAGTCGGCTGCCTCCCAAAGCCAGGCAACATGGTACAGGGGCATGACAAAGGAGAAGCAGCCCACAGCAGAGTCATCAGCAAAAAACGAGGAGCCTGACTGCCTGCCTTCCCTTTATATTCTATCCAGGATACAGCCTGTCAGTTGATGACACCCAAACCTAGGGTATGGCTTCCCTCTTCAGTAATTCCGTCACCAACAACTATACTAGTCAGTGAAGTAACCCAGTTATCACACACCCATAACCTAGTGTCATACACTCATGATCCAGGCACTTCCTGAAAGCCCTACCTATAAATGCATCAGGCTTCAGGGGACATCTAGATATAAGCCATAATAAACATGCACTGAAATTTTCCCAAAACGCCCCTTTGGGCTCCCAAGACTCTTTCTGCAGAGGAGGAACTGTAAGTGAACAGGCTCTGTGAAGTTTGCACGAGGATCACCAAGGGACAATGGGAACTGGAAAAACCAGAACTGTTTGTAAAAACTGCCTTTTCACCCAAGTCCTAAGTCAGCAGTTGCTTGGAAGGCTGAGCACACACAGAACAACGCAAGTTAGTAGGGTCCAAGTAGCTTAATCTAGAGATCCCTCTCCTTGTAATAGCTGAATGCAAAACAGACCATGAGCAGGAATGTAGCCCAATCAGCAGACCCTACATAGTTCTGGTGATCTCCCCAGCTGGCCCAGCGCCATCGTCTTTTTGGCAATTTACGGTCCATGCCACCACCTGTGAACCTTCCAGTGACTCTCCCGTACATACAACCACCCTGGCCTCTATTTGGTTTGTTAGTAAGTGTCAGTTAACCTGCTCCATTCCTGTTTATGTCTTAATAGGCCGCATCCCCCACAAGCTGTCTCTGCATATTTTCTTGGGTCTTTCAGCAATCTGTTCCATGGGCCCTGCACATCTGGGCTGCGGCTGCCACATCTGGGTTCCACTGTGTAGAGCTCTGTTGCTTCTGGACTTAATTCTTTGAGAATTTGTAGTTAGGAACAAATTTAGTCACAGTGAATTTTGTGCAGTGGTTTTTTTGTATACATTGTGATAGTCATACACTTTTTTTCTTAATTATGTTAATATAGTGTATCATAAAAGTCATTCCCAGGTATTGACTTTCCAGGGACAAATCCTGTTTAATCACAGTGAATGGTTCCTTTAATGTGCTCTTGAGTTTGCTTGACACTGGTATATTCTTGAGGACTTTTCTCAAGAAAATTTATGTTCATCAAAGATATTACCCTATAGTTGTTTTCTTTGTTTGCTTTTCTTTCAATGTCTTCATATAGCTTTGGAATCAGGATAATACTGGCCTTAAAGATGAATTTGAGGGAGTTTCTTCTTTAAGTTTTTGAAGGATTGGAATTGATTCTTTCTTAAATCTCTGATAGAATTCTTCCATGAAAACATAAGATGCTAGACTTCAATGGGAAAATTTTATTACCAACCCAGCTTCTTTCGCTAGTGATCTGATCAAATAATACTCACATCTTTTTCCTAACGTATGTGTGGTGCTGCAGACTGAATGCAAGGCCATCATAATGGACTTACCCTCAGACTCTTTACAATGTTATTTTGAGATAAGTCTTCACTAAATCATTAATTTGCCCAGGCTGGGTTCCAGTTTGTGATCCTCTGACTATAGGCTTCTAGAGTGCTGAGATTCCAGATATGTGCTACCACACCCAATTCAGATATTCTATTTCTTTATGACATGCTAGGTTATATGTCGCCAGGAATTTGCCCATCTCTTCTTTGTAACCCACTTTTTGCCATACATTTCATAATAGTATATTGTTATGCTTTGTATTTCTGTAGTTCAGTTTCAATGTTTTCTCTTTCATTTTTTATTTACTTGAATCTACTTTTCTTGGTCTACTTAAAGCCTTCTGAGTTTTATCTTTTTGAAAGATCCATGTTTATATTGTACATTATTTTTCTAGTCTCTATTTTATTTAGCTTTTTAATGATTTTTGATTCCTTCTTTCCACTGTATTTGTTCTTATTTTGTTTTTTTATTTCGTCTCCTGAGGTCTAATGTTCGGTTATTCACTTGAAATCTCTTTCTGATGAAGGCATTTATGACCATTGCCTCCTATTTTAGAGGTGCTATGGCAGCATTCCATAACTTTTGTTTTCAGATCATTCTGGTTTTTTTTTTTTTTTTTTGGCGGTACTGGGGACCAAACTCAGGACCCTGCACTTGCTAGGCAGGCGCTTATTCCACTGAACTATATCCCCAGCCCAGTATTCCATAACTTTTGATATACTATATTTTTATTTTTATTTTCCTCAAGGAATTTTAAATGTTTTTAAATCCTTCTTTAACCCATCAATTTGCCACATTATGTCATTTAACATATAATTATGAAATTTCCAAAATTTTCCGTATTATCTATTTCTAGTTTTAAACAACTGTGGACACAAAAGTTACTTCATTCCAAGCTTCTAAATGTTTGGATTCTACTATGCAGCCAAATCTAAGATTTATTGTGGAGAATGCTCCGTGTGTCCTTGAAAAGGTGGTGCATTCTTCTGTGGTTGGATGACATGTTCTAAACATGTCTATTATGACCTATTTAGTCTACAGTGTAGTACACACTGAAAGATTCCTCATTGATTTCCTGTCTGTTTTCTGCTCTGTCGGTACTAGAAAGTAGGATATGCAAGTTCTCTCTGTTCTATATCACCCACTGTTCTCTTCACACTTGCTTCATATCTTTAGATTACCTGCTTTAGGATGCCCAAGTGTCACATCTTACTGATGGAGTGAACCCTTTATTAGTAGTTAGTGTTCCTCTTTGTCCATGTCTTATATAAGAATGGCAACCTTAGGGGCTAAGGATATAGCTTAGTGGCATAAGTACCTGCCTGCCTGGCAAGCACAAGGTCCTGAGTTCGATCCCCAGTACTGCAAGAAAAAGTTATATATATATATATATAGTTTGGTTTCTATTCATGTAAAATAGTTTTATGAATTACATAAAACCCTTCAGGCTTTAAGCATTCTTACAAGTAGTGTGAGAATCTTATAGCCAGCAAATAATTGCTCTTTAAAAACATCTGCTCAGCCACTATACAGCCTTTGATTGGAATATTTAATCTATTAATATTTAAAGTAATTAATTTCAAAACTTACTATTGCATATTTTTATTGTTTTGTACTTTGTAGCTCATCTTGCTATTTGCTATTTCTTTCCTCTTCTTGCTACTTGCCTTTGTGATTCCATGGTGTTTGTAGTGTCACAATCTGATTTGTTTCTTTTATATCTTTAGTGAACCTGCTACTGTAGGCTTTTCCTTTGTGGTTACCAAGAAGTATATACAAAACTTGTGATAGATTATTTTAAGCAATAAAAAGTAACTTTGATGTTATACACAAACTCCATATTTGTATCTCAACAAACTTCTTTTCTGCCACAAGTTATATATTTTTAATAATTTACATTAACAGATAATGCTAGCTATAGTAACTTTTATGATTTTTGTGTTTTACTCTTCATACTACAATTTAGCCCCAAATATGTTACTTTTATGCCATATGTGACACTGATCTTCAAAGTAAATGTAAAGTAGTTCACCTTTTTTTCTTTAAAATCAAGACATTCTCAATAAAGATAAATGGAAGGACGGATGAAATAGGTTAATATGTCTTTATTGAGAATGATAAAACATTCAGGGAAAATGTTTTAATAGTAGATCTGCATTTTCCAGGTTTTTAAAATGTCCTGCATGCTCTATCCTCCTGTTGAGATGTGAAAGAGAGTATGTAACATGGCTATGTCTCTCTGCTTTGTTCTTTAATGTGTCTGAAGGAGAAATGCGGCCCTCTGACCAAAGCACAGGCAGAAGGCAGTGAGGTTATTAAGTGGAAGTTGTCCTTATTGCCCTGACCTTTGTCTTCTCATAATGTATCATGATTTAAACCATTTTAAAGAAGTCAGCTTTCCTTACTTTTAGAGCCAGGGGTCCCAAAAAAATAATGTATTGTTGAAATTATGAAAATTAGAAAGGAAAAGTGAATTTGGTTGCTGCAAATACTTCAAATTATCTTACATTTGGCACTGTAAAACTCACCTCACATGGAAAACAAACATCAGAAAGTAAGAGGTAAATATTGTTGTTATCATGATCGGTTGCAGGAGCTAGAAAGACATCTCAACTGTGGTGGTTCTCAGTGAAACAATATCATAAAGGAACACCCATAGAAGAGTCTGATGTGAAAATTAATTCCCCTGAATTTTACAGTTGCAAGGTATCTCTATGAACGTTTTTGCAGATTTGCAGGAGTATGCGTGAGAGAAACGTGGCATGGTTAATTGCTCTTCACTGGAAGGTTGGCTCAAAATACAAGTGAATCCCTCTACTATCAAAACAGAGGGATTCATGAAGTGCTCTAGAGAAGCGAGCAAAGAAAAATATGGAAAATAAGGGGAACTAAATTATTTTTAGTAACAATAATTATAATTCATTAGATTTTTAGAGTATATCGATCTTTAAATTTAATTCATATTTATTTCAGCTCTGTGAATGAGATATCATGAGCCCTCTATTTAACAGATAAATTGATACTTTGAAAAACTAAACTGTAGATCACACCACATTTAAGTACTAAAGCTGAGATTGCAACAACATGAAGTTAAAGAAAATTTGTTTGTTTCTATTGGATGACAGTATGCCCATGGGAAATGATTCTTATGCACTGGAAAACTGATTCCCTTTCTTCTTTCTTCTTCTTCTTCTTCTTCTTCTTCTTCTTCTTCTTCTTCTTCTTCTTCTTCTTCTTCTTCTTCTTCTTCTTCTTCTTCTTCTTCTTCTTCCTCTTCCTCTTCCTCTTCCTCTTCCTCTTCCTCTTCCTCTTCCTTCTCCTCCTTCTCCCTCTTCTCCTTCTTCTCCTCCTCCTTTTTCTTCTCCTCCTTCTCCTCCTCCACCTCTTCCTCCTCCTTCTCCTCCTCCTCCTCCCCCTTCTTTTTCATCTTCTTCTTTTGGTGCTGGGAATCAAACTCACTTGCACTTGCTCAGCAGGCACTTGTGCCACTGAGCTTATCCCCAGCTCTGATTTCCTTCCTTCTGCACTGTCTGCTCAAAGATGTCTGTGTGGTAAACAGCTTTAGAAAGTAGATAGTTTGTGTCTTGAAACAAAGTGTATGTTTGCTTTATTTTTCAATAAATATCTACATCTAACACAGAGTTGTGTTCCATTGGCTTAGATTATTTTCAGCTGAGACCCAGACCTGCTGCACTTAGGTAATTCACCCATCCTAGACAATCTTTCTGCTTCTCTCCCTTGAAACTTGGGAGCCAGTGAAGATTTATGACATCATAAGAATCACGCTTCTTGCTGGGGTGTGGCTAATGAAGTCATGGACTTTGAACCTGCTAGTCTCTATTTTTCTGCCTGCACTGAAGCACTATGTCATGTTTTGGGGGTCGCTTATGAAGTTAGTAGTAGTAGATATCGAAGGCCTTATTATGAGACAGATTTCTAACCCGATAAAAAGCCCTAAGGTAATTACCTTTTATTTATTTTTTTATTTTTTGGAAATTACCTTTTAAAAAGCAAAGGTTTCTTTGGGTTCACACTTCTGGAGGTTCTAGTCCAAAAGCAGACGACATCTTTATCGTGGGTTTCTGCTAAGAGCAGGACATCATAGGGGAAACCAGTGGCACAGAAAACTATTTACAACATGTGAGGATGAAGTGTATTAAAGCAATGAAAGATGCCCACATGTAAGCCACAAGAGGACAAATGGGAATCTACACATTGTATCCATCCAAAAGTCAAGAAAATAGAAGTCAGTTAAAACATAGCCCTGATATTTAATGAAGGAGAGAAAGAACCAGAACCTACTGCAAGGAAGTCAAGATAAATGTAGGTCTGACAATAGCCATGACTGTGTGACTTGTGAAACTCTGATTTCTTGATGATTGTAAGTAAGGAATTTGGGGGAAGAAAGGAAGGTACCGCAAAAGTAGCAAATTAAAATGAAGAGACAGTGACTCTAATACACTAAATCTTAACATAAGTCATTTAAAAGGAAAGATATAATTTGAATTTAAACAGGAGCTGAGTAATGAGTTCTCTTTGTCTACTTGCTTGATCTAATCAGAAGTTACAAGAAAAATGGAAGCGTGGCATAAAGACTCAGGGCAAGACATAATGAAAAATAAGTAGAACACTGGCTTTCAGCAGTGATGGGACTACTTCTTGGCCTGAGGGTAGAGAGTAGGCATAGGGGGTGGGAAAATAGAGAATGAGGACATAAGTCACTTCAGATAAGTTTGAATTCTCAGGGAAAGTTACGGGTTCATCTTTTTGATGGAGGTGAGTGAATATAAAGCTGAGAAAAATGAAAGCAATGTGTGATAGATTCTGCAGCAGTACCTCCAAAGCTGAGTGAAAACATTTTCAAAATCCTTTAAGGCCTGGCAAATATTAACTTTTTTCGCATATTCAGAGTTCAGAATATTGGTATCGTCTACAATACTTATAAATGAGCATTTTACATAAGGACAGAAGTAAACCACACATTAGTTCCCATGTCCTAGAGGATGATAGATTCTCATTTTAGTTGTTTCCTCCTGACTCCCTCTCAGTGAGTTTTAACATCTTAACACATAATCATTAATCAATTCAATTTTTTGTGGGATGATTTTTCAAGCCATTTCATATAGAAAAATTTCAGCGGAATACATTTCCATAATTTCTGTATGCAAGCAAACATTGAGGAGATCATCAATCCACTTAAACACTCTTTTAAAGTCCAACATCCATATAGAGAGAGCACTTCTATATCCTATGATTTATTTGAAAAACAAACAATATATGAGGAAAACATCCACGCTATCAATCTAGATTTTTATAGTCAAATAATATATAAACTGCGTTCTGCAGAATTTCTTCAAGTGAACATGTTACAGATGTTCCACTATCATAGGGCCATGATTACTATTAGTATACTCTATATGGCCACATAAGAAATTCTTTAGGTTTAATATCAATACACATAAATAATTTTGTCTTCTGTGGAATATGTAAACCTGAATATAGGCAAAGTGTTTCTGTTTTTCTTAAGAAAATGTAATTATTTTCCTTAAGAATATATTTCTTTTAGAATTGCAATAGGAAACATGGGTAAGCTAGACAGCAATGAGGGGGAGTTATGAACCTCCATTTATGAAGAACAAAACCTATACAGTTTGAAGGGTGAAGTTGCAAATTTCTTTAGGATCAAAATAAACCAAATCAGGCTGAGGATATAACTTAGTGGTATAAGCACCTTCCTGGCAAGCGCAAGGTTCTGAGTTCAATCCCCAGAACTGAAAAATAAATACATACATACATACATACATACATACATACATAAATACATAAATACACAAATCATTCCTGTAGTTCACAGTAACAGGAATATTAACACAGAACCTTGAATTATTCAAAGAGAGTGAATTTCAACTAGAATTGCATGTTAATCTAATGGTTAAAAAATTATGAAATAACTTTATACTAATTTTAGGCTCTTATCATTTTTCTTATATGGTTGCATTTTAATAAAATTCTCCATTTCTAAAAATATTGTCTATCACACATATTGTTTTCTAGAACCCCTCCTTATTTTCTAAATCTCTTTCTCTAATTTTCATTTTCTTTTCCTGATCATTTTCCTCCTTTCTTCTATTATTTTTGCAATATATTTTTCCTTTAAACATATCTATAGTTTTCTCACCTCCCAGCAGTGTTCTTATTTTCACTTTAAATTATAAGTTGTGTTAATTTTTAATATAAATGTTTACTCCTTATGCCATATGCTCCTGGGAAATGTATATCTAAGAATAAAACTTTAAAATTTTGCTTAAAATCTCCGCTCATTCCATACCAGACACAGAGTAGACAATAAGATGGCAGATGCACTGAGTTGTAACTGACATTCATAGGGAAATAATTTAATGATCCCGTCTATTATAAATATTCCTGCTAGATGTCTTAGTATTAAACAAGAAAACAAATAGGTTGTAAAGATCAACCATTTAGACTGAACTATCCTAACTTCTTGACTTTTCACAATATTAGCAAGTTTCAGGTAATAGTATCTGTCTACAGTTGAAAGATCTTTTGATTTTTAAAAATGGATACAAGTAAAGTAACAAAAACAAGCTACCTAGCATATAATTTCTTTGGTCTTTGGTCAAACATAAAGCTTCCTCTGCTTTATGAACCTTTAGCTGGTAAGAACTAGTTTAGCTCACCATAGGTGGGAGCGTGGAATAAAACACACGCACAGAGCCCCAGAGGAAAGAGAATGGACATACATGTAAACAAAGGGGCGCGATCCATTCCATTACAACCAGAAAGCCATTCTTTCTCTTTGTAAATTTTATTTTTAGGGGTAGAATTAAGCTGCCTGTTTCCTTAATTTCAGTTTGTGTGCGTCTTTGGTAGTTGCTAAAGGACTTTGATGAAAAGGCATTCAAGTTGTCACCAGACAGACAGCTAGTCCAGTGCTGGGTCAATGCTGTTGCTGAAGAAGGCACTCCAACTGCTTCTGGAAATACCAACCCCTGCAATGTTTCTCATTTGATATTGAGGGAACACTAGAATTCATGGCCTATCCTCATTGGTGCTAAAGATCCCATTTTCCCTCTTCACCCTGGCTGTTGTCTTCATCAAACAGAATATATTTTCCCATTTAGCCAAGTTACATCTGAGAAGATTGTCAGGGTTTAGGATGCACTCACATAGCCCTTCAGTTTCACAAGGATGGCAATATTTACTGTGAATAAAGCAGTAAGATGGATGCCCTAGAAATGCAGTTTGAAAAGGGCAGCATATTTCTAAAAGCTTTGGATGTTAACTTTTAACTTCAGAGAGGGCTGAAAGGTGAAATTCACACAGTGGTCTTATACTCAGTATCTTTTTTCCATGTTATCAAGAACCTATAACTCACTGAGATTTACAGCCACAGTAAGAACCTTTCCCTGAGATGAAGAAATATAATTACTCTTTGGCACATCAAGATATTTTTTTCACTTTCTGAAAAATAAAGCTATTTATCTTATGATCTTTCCATGTATTGAACTAGAGTTGGGATATCTTTTGATAGAGTCAATTATTATAGTAAATAGGAGAGGCGAGTAATTCTACAATTTAAAATGCAATGTTATAAAATATAGATTTCTTTAATAACTAATAGAAGTAATATTTTTTCAGCCAATAACATCACTTTCTAAGGAATCCATGGTAACAAGATATATGTAAATGTTGCTATGAATAAGGGAATAATCTGTGATAGTGATGTTTTTATTGGGTAGCAGTCTTTTACTGAGGATGCTGGATTTCAAACTTTAAGAAGCATTTAGCTGAATGTAGGGTTTGCAAATTTACTAGTTAATAATAGCAATGGAATAACCCAAAACAACAGCTATAGAACAATTTTTAATGGTTTTTATGCCAATAAGTAATTTTTATAGGAATAAAATAGTCATTTTGTAATAAAGTTAAGGTATTAAAAATTAAATAGAAGTCATGTTCAGTAGGAAGAGAAAATAGAGATATCTGTAGTGAATGAAAACTACACCCCCCAAAATAGTTTATTCTTTTACATTCAACCTTGTAAGAATTCTATAAATATTAAATAAGTAGCAATTGACTTCAAGTTTCTTTGTTTCTTACTCAGATCAAAGGTTTATTGGAAATTTTTCAGTGTATTTAGCAAATTTGATTTTAACCACAAGATGATTCCAAAGGTTTTTGTGGATTATTTTCTGGTTCATTTCAAAAACATGAGGTGATATAAGAGTAATAATACAGAGTGAATTGAAAAGTTCAAATAAATTTTTTATCATCTTTAAAAATTACCTTTAAAAACTGCCATCACACAGTACGTAAATGGCTATTTTAGATTTAATAAAGATAGGACAAGTTAGGTAGCTATAAGTTTAATGATAAAGGATGAAGTTATGACATCTACACTTTGATAATTTTACAATAAAATAGAAAAATTATTCAACTGTGCAGTTAAGCATAATCAAACTAGAGGACCACAAATTATGGATTGAGGGTGGGAAAAGCTAGATTTGTGGTGAAATTTGAATGCATTTTTAGGGCACATATATTTCTGTTACACCTTAAAAGTGTATGGAATTAATTGGATATAATAAGACAAAATGATTAGAGAATAAGTATTTCTTATGGTAGCAGAAATTTGTTTGGAAGATGGAAAATGCAGTGACGGGAAGGAGACTCGTGTATATTTTAATTGGATATCTATTCATGGCGTTTCCAATTAACATATCTTTTTTTACCTTTAAAGTTGTTCTTCCCTACTACACAATTTATCTTTTCCTTCTTTATCCACTTATAGTTCTGTTTTCTTTTAAGCATTATATTGAAAAATTTGGTTTTCACTCTGTAAAATGCTGGCATATTTTACAAGCAGAAGTTTGATAATTAGTAGAACAGAACACATTTTCTAAAGCATGATCTTTGGGGACCTAATGACCTCCAAGAACATATCCTAAATATCTTATTAATATATTCATGCTAGCAAAATAATTGTCTCCCTAGAGTACACATTTCCAGCTAAAACTTAATGATCTTATCAATATAGTTGCATATATAAGAGAAATCCCTACCAAATCTCTATCATTCAATCTCTTTGGAGTTGCTAGTTAGAAATTACTTAGAAACTCCTTAGCACATTTTCCCCAAAATATAAATTAAATTTCTATAATGATTGTCAGTAACACAGGTCTTTTAGAAATAAAATTACCATGTTATAGCAAAAAAGAAAAAACAATGTAAAATTATTCTACCAATTAAAGTATTGTACATGGTTAGGGAAATACAGATTCAAACAGTGAGATCATGGCAAGAAGTTTCAAGAAAAGGTTGAGATAGAAGAAAGCGTGTCAATAATAATCTTCAAAGTAGCTACTCAGAGTACAAGACTTATTTTGTTAAAGTTTGTTTTATCTTTTCATAGAAGGAAAAAAAGAACAAAATGACAAAGGGAATGAAGAAGTAGAAATTAATAGTTAACATCTATTTAAAATCTCTAAAACTTCATAAATTAGTTACACCTCAGAGTCAGTGAAAAGGATTATTCTCTGGGTGGGTTGGTTGTGAGATTCATTCAGGGAGATTTTATTCAATGTAGTTCAGATTTTGGTGTACGGGATCGTTTAGAGAGGACAAAAACTTTTACTGTTAGAAAAAATGGTTTGCTAGGTGTTATGGTTGATGTATTGTGTCAACTTGAGGAGTCTAGAGATTTGGCTGAGTGACTCAGCAGTTCTGTATCTTGGAGTAAAAAGGACATGCC
This sequence comes from Dinomys branickii, assembly GCA_004027595.1. Lineage (NCBI taxonomy): Eukaryota > Metazoa > Chordata > Mammalia > Rodentia > Dinomyidae > Dinomys > Dinomys branickii. Next base: position 13,764 of record PVLD010019732.1, read on the forward strand.
CTTACACTTCTGGGACGTTGTTTATTGTGTCAATTTGAGTTTAGAAGGTTAACTATGTGAATCAGCAGGGAGCCAGGGTCCTTAATTGTCTTCATCGTGAGCCTGTGCAAGATGAAGGCATGCAGAGGGTGTGGGTGCAGAGGACCATCCCCACCCTCCCAGGACCAATAGGCTGCATAAGAGAAAGGGAATTGAGAAAAGACTGGCTGCTGGTTCTTCAGAGGAGCTCCAGTCTTTGCCTTCAGCTTCATCATCTCCTGGCTTCTGGTGCACATTGCTCGACTTCCACCAGGGACTCCAGCCTTCTGGTGTTGGCTCTGCGGCCTTCACCATAGATTCTTTAGCATTCTGTCACAGACCCACCAGTCTCCTGCTATGGACTCGCACAGACACTGTAGTGAGCTCCAGACCTGGAGCTGGGCTCCTCACTCTCTGGAGTGCAGAGACCTTCAGCATACCTCCTCATCCAACTCTGTCTGACCACTGTAAGCCAAATTTGTAATTTCTTGTACATTTGTATATCTTGTGTTATATCTGTTTCTGTAATAAACCCTGACTGATATGCTAGGTTAGCGACAATCCAGATACCTTGTAAAGCAGAAGTTTAACATACTGGCTTTTATGTTAGAGGACTGGAATTCTGACTATTTTTTAAATTTGTATTTTTAAATAGTTTTACATAAGGCTAGTTTTTGTGTTTGCTAGTACGCTTTTGCTATACATAATAATAGAATTTATCATGAGGAAATGGTGCATGCACATAAAATATCTTTCCCCTTTCCCACCTTTGCTTCTTTCAAAGAAATTAAAAACCTAATTTGGGATTCACTTGAGTGTTTTCTAAATGCAAGGAGGTAAATGAGCATAGACCTATGGACTGCACACCAGGGTGCAGAAAGGAGAATATTTCTCATGGGGATCACAGTACAACACTCCTTGATGGACATAGAAGGAAAGATAAATACAATGATACAAAGCAAAATCTTACACTTAATTATTGCATTGGAAGAACCAAGACAATGGCTTTCAAAAAATTCATGAACACTCTTCAAGAACTAGAGAATGATAGGTAATGGAAGAGTCTACTAGGGTAAGGAGAATTGAGTGAACTTAGTGATAGAAATTCTAGTACAGGCTTGGTGAGATGAAGCCAGATTGGCAATGTGAAGGCAGATTTATAGTTACCAATAATGAGGAACTAACAAGAGGTAGGTTACACTGTAATTAAACTATCTATGAAAGGAAACGGATTTAACACAATAAGTAGGCGACAGTGACTGAAGGCAAATGTTGTGCATGTGGATGAGTGATGAGTGGATGCGATCCTTGAAGTTTGCTAAGTGAAATGATTTGTTTATAAATATGTATTTAAAAATTATATAACTAGAAAAACTCAGATACCATTTATTATCATGTAAAGAATAATAAGTTTGTGCTTTTATTACTCTATGATTTTAAAGTCAACCTCTGTCAAACCTTTCATTGCCAATTGAAATTCTTAACCATGCTAGTGAAGAAGAGCGCTTAATGAAAAGAGTTTAAAAATTATATAGCCCTGTATTTGTCAATGTCCTCCAACAATATTTTATAGAATAGTATGTGTGTGTCCTTGATATATTTATAAACCATTTTGCTTTTTGATGGCAGTATTATCCCATCACCTCTGCTTCAGGTACTGAATACTGACCTTGTGTTTAACCAGTCACAGACACAGGTTAATACTATTGCCCCTTTGCTATCCAAAGGCAGAAAATGCAAACTAAAACAAGAGCTACATCAGGCAAGCATGTGAGCATCATTTTCCTTTGCATTTGAATTCCATGCTGTCTTAGTAAATAACCAATTACTGTCATTTTATGGAAGACAATTACAATCATAATAGCCCTGAAGAATCAGCTAAAAATTATTATTCACTTTCATTTTTTAAAAAATGACAGTAATAAAAACATTTAAAATTACATAGAAATATTTAGATTTATGTGACATTTGTATTAATATTCTAATCTGGAATCAACTAAAATAAAATTTATGAATTCATTCTTGTCCAGTTTAACTAATTTCACTGCAGTTTATTAGTCTGTATCCTTCCATTGTTTCTTCAGTATTTAGAACTGCTTTCAAATTCCCTCAAGAATGTTCTGTATGCTCATGTAAACTCCCTGAAAGCAGTACTTGGAACTTTGGAGTGGACATGTTATCTGCTATATCAAAAGTAATTAATTTATATTAAATGACTTTCATACATTTATGCTCCATAAAACAATAAGAAAAATTCACAAAATTCTGCTGTTTCTGAGAAAACTACACTCATGTGCTTAAAATCAATTTTAAAAACCTACTATTGGCAACTTTGTTGATTTGTTTCTTTCAGTACCAAGGCATTATTTTATTTCTTCCTGTATTTATGTCGCTGTTGCAGAAATGCTCATTCTCTTTCTTCTACGTGGTGCTCTCCAGACGCCAATGAGTCTAACACTGAGAAATATTTTAAAACATAACACCGCTGAGGCTTTTATGGTGAATGTCCAAATTTTGGAAAAACTAAAGTCAGTCACTATGTATCTGATACTTGGTCTCAGGGCACTGTCCTTGATATCTTTACTGCGCCAGGAAAGAAACTTACACTCATACTGTGAAGGATAGTGCGTCACAGTAGCACTCGCTCAGACACTAGGAAAGAGCTGCCTGGTACAAGTAAGGCAAACCTGGATTCAAACAAACTCAGCAGAAATTTGTTTGCTCATTAAGCTCCCATATGATTTTTTTCTGAATTATCTAACTAATCAGCTTCACTGATCTCTCTGCCCTCACATTTGGCTCAGGACATGACTGGTTTGTTTGAGCCGCCAAAGTTTCGTCCCTCTGGTGAGTTATTAAGAGGTTGAAAACTTCATCCTACTAGCATTTTAGAGGCGAAGCCTTTGGAAGGTCGTTAGAACTCGGTAAGTCCCATTGGGTAAACTGCATATTATTAAATGCTGGTGTCTTTATATAAAGACAGAAAGCAAGCAGAAGAATCACACAGATATACAATTCACCTGTGTCTTGACCTGTGAGACCAGGCACTGTCTTCATATTCTGACAGCAAGAAGGTCGCAACTGTATATGTTCTCTCACGTTTCACCCGTGGAATATGGGCAAAATTAAACCTCTTTTCATTAAAATTTATCCAGTCTGTGGTATTATGCTATTGGCAATAGAAAACAGACCAATACACACTCCAATACCAAGTGTTTTATACAGTTACCATGGTGATCACTTAGAAGCATTTCAGGTGAGGTCTTCTTAGGGCTCCATTCAGAGATACACAGGAGGCCACAAGGTCATCACTTCTTCTATCGCCCATGTCAAGTGTTACTATCCTCCACTTTGTTCAATACATTGCAGGCAGATGGGCTTCCACAGTGGTCTTCAAATATCACATAGGTACCATGTCAATGCTTTCTACTGGTGCTTCTTCACCCTGACAAACTATGTTTCTTAAAAGTCACTTTGTCTTTAAACTGAAACCTAATTACCCTAGGTAACATCAAAAGGATGTTTTCTGTAGGTATCCTCCCTCAGCTGGCTTTCTTTTTCATAGTTGCCTAATCACTCCTTAGAGAATTAATTGGATTATTCATCTTAATTTCTTTTATTGCATGTGTCTTCTAACTACAATCTGTGGAGCACAAAAGTAGGTATGTTTGAGCGTCCATCAGTTTTAGAACCTAGTGCCTCCTCTAGGGTGCAGCACATAGTGAGAATGCAATAAATATTTTGCAAGTGAAGTGCTAACTAGAAAAAAAAAATAGACAACACTCTTTCCCTTAGAAAGTCATCCTGAAAATGAGCTAAAATGGGCTACTGAAACTCACGAGACACAGGATTGTGACCGTGGGTGCTTCTGTGTTGTTGCCCAGGGACGCTGCTATCAATGGGTAGTTAATGAGTGATGTTTGAGAAAACGAACTGTGAATGCACATGTGCTTATACATACAAACAGGCACACAGACATATTGAGCACATGCATGAGATCTATGAATGTCATGCTAAACTGGATTTTAAAGTGGAGTGACTTATTCTAGTATTGTTTGCATATCATAGATTGAACCTTGAAAGTGTAGCCTCTCTAATGTTGTTTTCAGAGCCTGAAAAATGATAGATTACTTCTTGACTAACAACCTGCAAAGTGGTAACTCTCTGAAAAAGACATGAGGCAAAATATATACAGGAAGAAACAGTGGTCTGCGCAGTACCAGTTCCAGAAGCAGTGGCCGTAGTCGGAAATCAAAGATAATCAGGAGGATTTCACAATCAATAACTGCCTTCCACACACACACAAATACACACAACTGTCAACATCTGTAACAGTTTCATGTATTAAGAAGGCAAAAATTTTATAAATGGTAACATTCTCCTGTATAGAAATGTCCTACCTGTGATGTCTTTAAAAGATGGAGTTGTTTTGTCTCTTTTCATTCATTGGTCAGTCCATTATAAAATTCCAGAATAAACTCTCCTTTATGATTTTAGTCAATGACGTACATCTTACTACTCATGAAAATGTAAGTACAATAAGAGAAAGTATAATTGTCATTATAGCAATGACTGCCTTTATAGTAACTATTTAGACTACTTAAGCATCCAATCATTTAATCAGAAAGATTAATTTGACTTTCATTTTAGTGTGGAAGATCAATTAATGACATGGAAGGAAGTTTTCATTTGGTTAATTACTTGAATGAAGATCATCTATATCTATCATCACAAGCAGACAGCTAAAGCTGTTAAGTCATGAAAATAAATGTACTCTCTCTGTAAGTGTAAACCAGCTTACAAGGGGTTTGGTAGGTGCTGGGCCATACCAACATGAAGTGAAATACATATGCTAGAGAGAATAGGCTGGGAGAATAGCACATTCTCACAAATGAAGCATTTATACATGCAAATTTTTAATGTCTCATCATTTACTACTTTGGGAATTATCTAAAATGGAAAAATAAATGTAGTTTATCCTATCACTTGATATAAATTTTTCTGCTGTAAACATTGCATCTGCAGTTATTCTTTCAACAGTTTTTGTAACATTTAAACCCTCTTAAATTTGCTTTTAATCAACTGAAAAGGGAAATGTGGTCTATGATTGTATGTCAAGTCCCAACTTTTCACACAGATTTCCTTTAAGCGTAATTGCTCATTGTACATTATGTAAACTCTGACTGTGAAATGATAACTTAAATTCCCAAACAGTGTTAAACTGGAAACTTAACATTCTAGTGACTCTCAAGATATTTTTTTTAATTTTTAAGATAGTTATTTCAATGAAAACATGTAAAAATTTGTCAAAAAATGTTCAAAAATATAAATTAGCTTTACTATCAATTTTACATGCACAGAAAATATTGCAAACAAACCACATGTAACTTTTTACAGTGATGGGAATCTTACCTAGGCCTCTTACATGCTAAGCATGTACCTTACCTCTGAACTACACCCCCATCCCTCTTACATGAGCTTTCAAATTTTTTAAGATGATACTTTGGAAATAACATGTAATAATGAAAAATGACTCTGATGTTTAAAAAGTCATGCTGAAATACTTATTTGTGTAAATTTTTGTTGAAAATGTCCAAAAAGGAATATACAATAATAAATCTTTTTATTAGTCAATTTTTAGGGTTTTGAAAAAATGTGTATTCTCAGCTGAAATATAATGGAAAAAGTTCCCGATTTCATCTCTTTCTGTCTGCAAATTCCTCCAGAAAAAGTTTAACCATTTGTTATGGTTGATACAGTGTGTCAACTTGGGGAATCTAGAGGTTTAGCTGAGTGACTCAGGAGGAAGCTGGGGTGCTTACTTTGTAAACATCCGAGCCTGTGGAAGAGGAGGGCATGGAGATTGTGTGAGAGCTACACACCCCCTGGGTGGGGGTAGGTTGTTTACAATGTAGGGGAGAAAAGGAGGCTGCTTGCAGCCATGCCTCCTTTTGGCTGGTTGGTTTTGCTGTGCTCTGCTGCCCTGAACAGTTTGCCCTCTGCCTTGCGCCACTGTGCCTCAGAACCAGCCAAGTATGGACTGAAACCTCCACAAACTGTAAGCTAAATAAACCTTTCCTTCCTTCATTTTGGGCGCTGGGTATTTTGTCTCAGCAACGAGAGAAAAGTAACCAAACACCATTATTGCCCTCTTTAAATTTTATGATGGTTTAAATTGTATATCAAGAATTGTCTTACCCTGGAATTAAAACTTGTTTAATATTTTAAAATTTGTCCCAATTACAGCAGGACCAGCTCTAAACTATTGGCAATTTGAGCCCATAAAGAAGGAGTGACAGTTGAGAGTAGAACAAACTAAAATTAAGAATTGCATTTTTAATCACTGACCTCTCAAAGACAAGCAGAACTTTTATAAGTTCGAAGAATGTAATGAAACAGGTTTGGTTTGTATCAGCATACATACTCCCACAGGTGTCACCTAAAACGCTAAAAGCAGAGGTATATTTCATGGCAGGACCACAGCCAGAAAGTGGAGGATGAGAAGTGTTTAGACAGAAAAGTTCACATTGGACTTGATAAGGACCAGGATCCAAGAAATAACAGCAAGGACACATGGTGTTGTTCAAAAGCCCAGTGGTAAGAGTTTAAATTTGGACCTCAGAACCTAGATAACTGTAGAAATTTGACAAGAAGGTGATAGAAACACAGTTGTTATAAGGTAATTTCATTGCTAAGTCATAAGCCTATGTTCACTTTTTAATTAAACAAAGCTATAAACATATTACCTTCCAAAGCTCTGCATGATACAAGGGATTACTTTTTAAATTGAAAATATTTATGAAATTAAAAATAGAAATACTTAATCACATTGATTTGTAATTTGATAAACTTTCATTAGCAATAGAAATAGTCTATCCACAAGATCTTATGATTTGCACTGCACAAAATTTAGACTTAAATCTTTCATCTCGTGTTAATGAGTACTTTAATTAAGACACAACTGAATACATGCTCTTCATGTAATGGTTATTTGGGAACTTGCAATAAAACTCCTCCAACAATGAGTTTTTTAAAATGGTTATGTTACAATCTCGGCAACCTGGTATCATTGCATGCATTGTAAGAATCCCTTTCCAGACTTGACAATTATTACTGTAAAGTTTCACATATTTAATGAATATTTATAGAGAAAGAAAAGTTTATCATTGTTTTTAGTTATTTCACAAGCTTTTCTGAAATTCAGGTTTCAGCTCTATACTTCAAAAAGTGTATTTGAGATGATCTATGCATTTATCAAATTAAGTTGGAACACATATTTTTACTCCAAATATTATACAATGTAGGCACTGGAGAATATAAAGAAGTTTGGTTATTATAGAACTTAAATTCTCGTAAAGAAAAAATGATATAAAATGTTTAGTGTAGACTAAAGGTAGAACTTAGGGTGGTAAGTGATTTATAAAAGAGTCTGTTGTATAATTATTTAACAGACTAGAATTCCAAACTCAGGCTATATGACATTTATTTCTGAATACTGATTTTAGAATAGGAAAAATAAAGTTTTATTATGGAATTATCAATTAATAACATCACCAAGAAAGAGTAATTCACATCAGAGAAATATGAAAAGTATTTGTATTGGTTAAAATTCCAAGTCAAGGTCATCCATTCCTTGCTGGTGAACTAATTTAGGATTAATTCCTTGAATGATTATCACAGAATTTTAGCAAAACCCCCAAATACTGTTTGAAGTTTTTGGTACAGAAGCATGACAATTTTTGGACACGGGAACAGACAGAACACTGCATTATTTCCATTTATTAAGAAAATTGTGCTGAGATCACAGTACCTTCTTTAGAAAGTGTTTCACAGGTTTTACTCAAAGGAGAATCTCTGTCCTCAGAAAACCAGAGCTTGGAATCCCTCTGACAAGGAAACCTCTGACTGGTGTGCCTTCTTGGACAGTCTGTCTCTGCCTAGAAAATTGAAGCAAAGTGAAGTTTTCTTTGGATTTTAATATTGAGCCATAGTTGTGTTCCTTCAGAGAAACAAAATTTATCAGAATTCTTCACCATTTGCAGAAATTCACCCAATGTGCATCAGTAAATACAAAATGCCTAGCAAGATATCCCACTATAATCAACTGAAGCAGCTTACTTCCTTCAGGTGATGAGATTCCTATCTTCAGTCACACAGTAGGAGGTAATGTGAGAAATATGTGAATTTTGGCTAGCAACGCACTGGAATGCATATCACCGGCAAAATATTCTGGAATACAAAGTTTTAGAATACCGGGGTGGATCATGTCCTCTGTGACATGATTTCAGATTAATCCACTGATGAACTGATAGTTGAATGCACTTCTCAGAGGTATGCCCTGGCTAAAAGCTGTAGGTCACTGGGACTGTGATCTGGAAGGGTGTGCGCTTAGTGCTGGCTCAGCGCTTTTTGCTCTGCTTGCTGGCTGGCACGGATTGAGTGCTTTTCCTCTGCACTGCCCATTCATCATGCTCTTTCTCTCTTGGTTGCAGCCAAGAGAAATTGTGAGCCAGAATCATCCTATCTTTAAATCGTGGTTGTCACCTAAAATTGCCCTGCAGTTGGAAAGGTGAAGTGCAGAAGTGAAATCAGAAAGTAAAAAATTTTGTTGGAAAGAAATTGTTTTTAATTCCTGTTTTGGCAAGTTATCACATAGTCAATAAAACCACAGTAATTTTGAAGATGATATTTTGGTTAGCTTCAACAATGACATATTTTTAAATGTCATTTATAGTATGTAATACAACTTCATATATGTGTGCAGAATATGTATTACAAAACTAGAAAGTCGCTATTCTTCTGAAGCATAGACCAATTGCAATCCCCCCCTCTTTAAAGGAAATATTATTTCATTAGTGTGTGTAGTGAAAGTCCGTGTACCATAATAGCTGAGATCCTCAACCCTGGAACTGAGCTCTTGCACATAAAATTCTGTTGATCAAATCACTGAATGTGTGGTTTTGACCAAGACTGAAAAACTATAGCTCAGTTTTTAATTATGCAAATTAGAATTACAATAAAGGTTACTTCTGGGGTTTTGAAAGATTCAAAACATAAGCAGATAGAGTAGAGACAGAGGGAGATGGAGAGAGAGGAGGGGATTAATTCTTGGTGAGAATCCAGGGGGCTTGATTTTTATTTTTCAGAAAATCACAGAAATGCTTATGAAATGCAATAATAGAATTTCATGATAAAGCTTGAGGAAATAGTATGGTCTGGATCTACAATGTTGCCCCACATCCTCTTGTGTATGCGAGGTGATTGGATCGTGGGGACTACACTCATCAGTAGCTGCACCTTTTAATGACTGCAGTAGATGAATGCGCTGGGAGGAAGTAAGGCCTAGCTATAGGTGCATCCCTGAGGGCGCAGCATCAAGGGGTATTTGCTTGCAGGGCTTCTCCAAACCCTCTGTGTTTCCGGCCAACATGAGGTAAGTGGCTGTCTCCCACCAGACGCTTCTTCCATGCCGTTTCTGCCACGGAGCTGCTGGTCATGGAATGAACCTATTGAAATTAGGAAGCAGAATAAAACTTGACCCCTCTAAAATTGAGGGTTTTAGATATTTTGTCCCAGGGTTGGGGAAAGGGCAGACAGGAGAGAATAAAACATCTGAAACATTGTTAGACGCCAACGAAAGGGGGACACCACAGAGAAACTTAAATGCTAACTATGCATTGAGAGACGCGCTAGGGCTGTATTCATTCATTAACTCCAAATGTCTGCAGTCTCACACCTGGATTCCCCAAGGGGAGTCAGTCTTCCTTTTCCAGTACTAGAGGATCATACTGACATAAAGACTTGGGGCTTAAATTTCTTGGAATTACAGCAAAAACTACAAAAACTTAGGTAATTTTTTTTTATTTGTGCTGTGGTCTAAGCAGTTAAGATGAATAGAGAGAACCAGTCAACGAATGCAAGAAGAGTGATGACTTTACAATAATTCGGAGAACTTTGTTATCTAGGCTTTTGCGATGTTGAATGGCAAGTGAACATTAATCCCGAAGTGACACGTTAGATTGTGCCTTAAGAGACTGATATCAGCAGTGACCGTTCCTTTCAGTAGACCGGTGGCAATCAGCGCTACGATTACCCCAGCTGTCCTGTGCGTATACGTTTATATTTTCCCCTTCCTCCTTTCCTTGCTGCTATCCCTCCTCCCAGTTGTTCTTTCCCTTCGAACACTTTTTTTCCCTTTCACAATACCTACCGTACCTTTTGGATTTTATTTACACTTTCAGGTTCTTACACTAGGGAGACAATACAATGTTTGTACATTGTGTAGTTATAGCGAAATCTGAGCAACTAATTTGAAGATAATAATATGCAATATAACAACCCTGGTTGAATTCCTATCATCTTGCTTAGTGAAGTTCTGTATCATGTCTGAAGTTATTTTATTATTTTTTATTCTCTTTAAAATAAAAATGTCTGGTATCATAGCACAGACATTTCTATGGGAAGAACACATATAATTAATTATGATAAAAATATAAGACACGGTCCAGGGCATACCTTCCAGAAGTTATTGTTCAGATAGCAATCATTGGAATTATAGGAACGGGGTCAGGCATTTTTAGCCCGGTGTATTTTGATTGTTTTTTTGAAATATTTTTAATTTATGACAATATTAAAATTTAATTAACAAAATAAAAGTGATGAAGTTTAAAAATTACAACAGTCTGCATCCGGTCTCGATCCATCCCAATAGGCTACCTAGATGCACCTACCATTATCAATGGAATAAATACATCTGTACTAGCACAGTAGTGTTTGAGCTCTATAATTGTCTAAAGCCAGAATTTGAGCATAACTGAGCTATCTTATTTTAATTCTCGTGTAGTATTTCATAGCAAGGGAGCGCTGTAATGTGTTTACCTTCTTTCCCAACTCTACCAATCTACATTCTGCTATCAGAGCAGAGGCAGCCTGTAATCCAGATTGGGAGTTTGAACGGAAAGGCCCCGGGTGACAGTCCAGGATGTCAGGGGAAGTCAGAGAACATCCTGAGCTGAGGAGTAGAGGGAGGCACAAAGAGTCTCAGGCTGAAACGTGGACATGAAGCTGCGGCCCTTTCAAGCTTCTGTGAGATGTTTCACTAAGTCCATCATGTGCCAAGAGCTCAGCAGGTGCTCACGGCTCTCATGTGCTCACTAAGAGGCAGCAGTAAATCTCTTATTTTCTAAGCATCTATTTGCAACAAACTTTGATAATAACATTTTCTGACTCCCTTTTAAACGTTGTGCAGCTCTGTTCGGCAAATATCGCCTTAGGCCTGCAGGGAAAGAAAAACAGCAAACTGCTTCTTAACAAAGTACAACAGACTTAAAAGAGATGTGGGCTGGTTGTAAAATGACATTAATACATGCATCCAAATAATAATAGGAAATCAGATGATTGCACATTTTGACGTTAGAGGGACAGTATGAAGGATTTTGTGCGTTCAATTGTATGTGAACATAGGAGACATTCTTTGACGACTAGGAACACACCACTAGTACACGAAAGTGTTCTTTGTTTGCTTGCTTGTTTTTGTTTGGGGCCTAATACACCACTGAGAATCACAGGACAGCTCAGCACAGTTGTGTTATGAGATGGGTAACAGATGTTTGGGATTTGGGCCAAATGGTCCTGAGGACAATTTAAGGAGATACCATTTTTTATTGGGCTGACTGCTGTGAAAACCAAGGACAAGTCTATGGATGATTTAATAAATTTCACATGGTGGTCATGAGGAATGGAGTATAAGACATAAGGCAGCAATAGTGTTCCTAGAAGCTGGGGAAGAAGGTACTGTCCAAGGTTTGGACAGCATTCTCATTTAGAAATTCCATTCTGGTTTCCCAAAGTGAATTTGTCTGTGCATATGGCAGAGTAGGTAGGGAAGGCGATCAGATAATTTTTTTGTTACTATTTTTATGACTCTGACCTGAGAGAAGTCTCATGCAAAACTTATCGAGTTCTTAGAACTTGACCTAAAATCTCTAAATGAATAGAACAAATATATTATCTCCCTTAAGGAGATACCTGGTGACTTAAATTTTGTAGGCAGGAAGATGCCAATTTTAAATAATTCTATAAAGTTAAATTACTTTCCTCCATTTTTACTTAACACATTTTTATCTTCAGTTATGTTTCATTTTCCTTCATACAAGTGTTGGGTGCAACTGACGCATTAATTTAAAGGTTCGTGGTCTGTTTTGCCTTGCAAATTTCTTGGTAGTCTCACTCTTAATTATTTACCTTTGTTGCTAAATGCAAATTTCAATTATTTTAGCATTATATTTTTAAAATGAGGATTGCTGATAAATTAAGTAGTTACTACTTTACTCTTATTCTATTCAAATATCAACATAGAGAAATGACCCTGTTGACCATTTTGAAGTACCCAGCTCTACGGTGTGAAGAACATTCACACTATAGTACAACTATGATCGCCATCCATTTTTAGAGTTATTTCATCATTTCCCACTGAAACTACACACTAAACACTCACCCTAAATTCCCTCGCTTTTCCTTGGCCCTAGTAACTACTGCTCCACTTCTGTTTGTATGAATCTTATTACCTTAGGTAAGATGGATGGGTGGAGGCACACAACGTTGGTATTTTTTAAAACTGGTTTATTTCATTTAGCATAAAATATTTGCGTTCTTAATTTGAAATCTTTGGATATACACCAAGATGTAGAGTTGCCAGATTTTACCTTAAGTAACATCTTTGTTCGTGAACACTTCTGTTCACCAACTGGTTCATCCACAGAAGTATTAGCCAAAATCTTGCTTCTGTTCATAAACTCCACGTCGGGTAAGAAACGCAGCTGCAGCCATCCTCCCAATCATGGAACAAGTTAAATTCTTGAACCTCAGAACCACTGCACTTCTATCTTCTTTTTGAGGAGCATCTCTACCAGTTTGCATGTGAAGAGTAGCATTTAGCAATCCCACAGAAAGGGAGCATGGCTTCCTTCCCCATCCAAACCCTCACTGCTAATGTTAATTTTTTTTTCATTTCTGAGTCACCCTGAAAGGTAGAGCAGTACAGTGTTCTGAGGTTTTGATTGGTAATTTCCTAATGATTAGTAACCTTAAATGTGGGCTGGGGATATAGCTCAGTGGAATAAGCGTTTGCCTAGCAAGCGCAGGGTCCTGAGTTTGATCCCCAGTACCGCAAAAAAAAGAAAAAAGTAACCTTAAGTGTTCTTTCATGTGCTTATTGGCCATCTGTGTATCTTTAGAGAAATTTTTGCTCTGGTTTTTTTTTTTTCCCCCATTTTGGAGCAAGTTGTTTCTTTGCTGTTAATTATAGGAGTTCTTTATACAATCAAATTATTAATCTTTACAGATGCTTGATTGTAATAATTTTTTTCATTATATTGGTTGTCATTTCACTGATTTACTCTGTTGATGCCCAAAGTTTGATGACATTTAACTTGGTTTTCTTCTTTTCTCCTGTACTTTTGATTTGATATTCAAGAAGACATTTTAATAAACCACTTATTTTTTCCTATGATTTCTTTCAACTCCAGTTATTGAATTCGATTGCTTGTAGTTACATCCTGAATATTCTTGAATCTCCTATGTAAATGTTCATTTTATCATTTCAACATTTCTTTAACTATTTACAATTCTTTTCATTTTCTTATACTGCTTTGCTTGGAATAAAACTCAGAACTTTTTAGGTTAAAATGTTGAAAATTGAAATTTTACTATTGTATTTTTGAAATTTGCCCTTCATTTTGGCAGATCTTGCATTAGGCTGAAGGCTATTAACCAGGTCATGCATTTTTAGTATATATCAACATGCTTTTAGAGAGAAAAAAATGCATCAGAAAGGAAGAAAGATTAAATAATTCAGCACATAGTGAAAAGCAGAATAATATGGAATAAGAACTCAAAAGACATTATGCAATTTTCTAAATGGGGGTGGCAAACACTACTGATCCTGGCCTATCAGTGTTCATAGAAGGAGAAGTAATAAGAAGCTAACCTCAAGCATTTTTATAATTTATTGCACTATTTATTATAGTGTCTAAACTCTTGAGGTTCCCAGACAGAATCAAGGCTGATTGATAGGGACTGATAATCATTTTTCCAGACTTTTGTCTTAGTAGTGGTGAAACCAGTGAACAGATGTTTAGTTCTTTAGATCTTAAGTAACATTAGGAAACCTGAATGGGCAGGAACCTGTAACTCTATTGATTAATATTTTTATTAGACGAGTAATACCAAAATAAGAAGTACAAAAGTGGTACATTTAATTACTTGGAATTATGGGAAACAGTGTAAACTGGAGTTTGCTATCACTGCTGCAATGCTCCCCTGTTTGACGACAGTAACACTACTTCTCACCTCAGAGATAACAACATGAAGTTGTGGTACCCATTTAGAAATGTGAAAATGTGCATTAGTAGTCTATGCACATGTAAACACATCTGTCAATCCACCTTACTTCATCGCTCGCCTTGTGACCTGGGTAAATTATTTAATCATGTGGCACTTTGAGTATCATTCTTGTCAAAATGAAGTAATACAAATGTAGAATTCCACATCAGGATTCACTGTGAAGATAATTTTGATTTCTATCTACTGATATTTAAAAATGTTGCTCAAGAACACAATATTGACTTGATTTGCATTAATATTTTTAACATTAATACTTTTAATTTGGAAAAAAGATGCCGTTTCAATGGGCTTCATGATAAAATATTTTTATTAAAGGAAAAATTTAATAAAGTGAACAGAATTCTTAAAGGGCTGGTTTATTTGTCATATGAGATATATTCATATATTTCTTCAGATAAATTTTGATTTTTAGTTATTGCTTTTCTTTACAGTTGTGTCTAACTGAAATATGAAACCTATGAATATAGGGAAATTTATTAAAAGAGTTCAGTTTTTGAATATCTACTATATTATGCCTTAAATTTTATTGAATAAGAATAGCTTGTGAAAAAGTGAATAATGTAGTGTATAATTTTTAAAAACTATTAATACTTCAACAATTTTTAGAACGTTCTATTGAAAAGTGTTAATTCCCATATATGAGTAAATCCATGTACAGTAGCTCTATATCATTGCTTTTGTCTGGCATATACCAAATATGTGCTTACACTATAAAGATAGAAAAGCTTAACATAATAAAATGAAAGCATAAAAACTTAGAAATATCTAATCTGAGAAGAATAAAACCTGTGAATATAAAACACGTTCCCAGAAACATTAGTCAGGTTGAATTTGTTCCATCAATGTATAATTGTTATAGAGATATTTTCCAGGTTGTCTTTTTTAGTGTGTAATAATATAGTAATAAGTTACAATTTCATGAAGTATACTTGAAGTCTTTGTACAAAGCAGGCATTTGTGAGCAATTTATATAATATTTTGCTTGCAATATTTGGTAAATAAATATGGGCTCACTGATATAAATGGAGAAAATATCATTTAAATGGTCTGGCCAAGGCTAAGAATATTTCTCTTCAAATGTGTTGGGTTAGACTGTTTATTCTTTTTTTCTGGTGCCAAATCTAGGGCAAGGGTTCCTGTAAAAATGATTCATTCAGAAAAAAAATTGTTCCTAGAAGAATCTGGTAGAAGCCTCAAGAGCATGGAGGAGAGAAGGGAAAAGCTGGCCAGATGCATTGAGCTCCTGCCCAATCCAGAGTTCTCACTGTTGTGCTTGTGTCCATTGAGATAAGAGGGCTGGACACAGCTCTGTGCCACAGTTCTTGCAAACAGGGGTTTGAAGTTCCATGCATGGTTATCTCTTGTGGCACCTGAAATCAGGGTGTTTGATACATAGAAACATCGGGGAACCTGGATGATCTGGACAAAAGCACTGCCTACGGTTAGTACAAGAAATTTTTAATAACTGCCACGGGCAAGATTTTGAAAGAAATTTTGCATTAATCACACATCATCACTACCACACTTGATATCATACATGACACTTATGAATTATTTCGAGAAAAGCATAAATTCATTGCTAAATAGGGAGTCAGTGAAGGGAAATGGCAGACTCCAAGTTAAGTGAGCAATTCGACGGGAGAATGCAGGGGTCCACCCACTTGCATAATAATTAAAATTCCTCTTCAGTCTACTTAAAAAATATCGTTTCTTATAGAGAAGCCATATTGCAACATAAAATTACCCAAGCAATCAACAAGTACGGAGCAACCGCTGTCTGACAGATATTTTAACACTCATATCTCATTTCATTTAAAACATAAACTAGTTTGCATGTTTTATTTTTCTATTTTACACACTGAGAAGCTGAGCACGTACAAAACTACATAATGTATGTTTGCTGTTATTCACTGAACTTTGAACGCATATCTCCCCTGCTGATTTACACTCTTCAAAAGCACTTTCAGTGTTTCCTAAATTTCTATTTTAATCAGGTCTTTTGGATTACAGCTAAGTAAATATTGACTTAAGACTCTGAATAGAAACTGCCTCCTGAAACTTTGATCCTGGTCTTAAGTAAGGAGGACTAAACTACTGCTAGATTTTAGAATTTAAATGGAAACTTAAGAATCAATAGATAAAAATTTTACCAGCCAATACAGAACCATAAGCATTATGTAAACCTGTATTTCTTATTAAGAAAAAAGGTGAATATTGTAATAGGCAATCACTAGACCTTAAGAGAAAAATCAGGGTATAGGGCTGGGGATGTAGCTCAGTGGCACATACACCTGCCTGGCAAGTGCACAGTCCTGAGTTTGAATCCCAGTACAAAAAAAAAGAGAAAATAAGGAAACAAAAACTTATGTAGTATTTTCTTCCTTTCATACATTAATAAACCTTCATTTTATAAAAATAATTTTATAAACTATTAATTAGGTTAATATATGTATGAAAAGAACTACTAAGCTAGTTTTTTGCACTCAGTCCACAGAATTTCTTTATGTGTCAAGTACTGTTTGTGTGTGTGTGTGTGTGTGTGTGTGTGTGTGTGTAAATTCTGTATCGTAATTCCTTTTATGAGAAAACATCCATCTATATTTTGGACTCTCCATATTTCAATCTAAAGCATTACTAAGTCTCAGCATAAAGAGTAGATTCAAGAAGTTATCTTAAAAGGTAGGAACATATGAGGGCTGGTCAAAATGTATGTGTTTAAAAATCATTTACCACAGTAAAAGACACATTGCCATTAGTTCCCATCAGTATGATTCCCTTTCTTTGATCCCACTTTTACCATCATTCGGGTCCCTTTCTGAAATAATTCTGGAAGCCCTCCTCTGTGTGCTGTCAACAAAATGCAGTGACTGCTTTGGCTCAGTGCCTTCGCTAGAAAGGAAGGCTTGTGAAAATATTGCAGCATGTGCTCATCCACTTTATTTACCAAATTACACACCTTAGAGCTTTGGGCTCTCTCAAAAAAAAAAAAAAAAAAAAAGACTATGAGGGGTAAATGCTTTGAAATATTTAGGACAAGGACACCCTAAAGGTGAAACTAAAGACAGCCAGGAGAGAGAACCTTCAGACCTGCTTTAGCATGAGCCAGAACAGTGGAATAAATGAATTCAGTCGTGGTGGGGCAATTATTTTGACTGAGATTAACAGCACTGTGCCTTGTCGTGTAATATTTTAATGGAATTATCCACTGTATTGTATCACACCTCAGATATTTCTTCATTCTTTCTTTACTCACCGCTACCATTACCTTTATTTTGTCAAAAGTTTGTTCGCTTTTCAACTGAGCATTTTGAGGGTTTCCATCCACGTGGCAGGCAATGGAAGGCAAAAGCAGAGTAACAGGTAAAGACACATTTTTCAGCAAGCAAAATGGAACTAACTTGGAACAACCCCGGGAAGTGTATTCTTTGATGCATTAGTTATACCAGGTCAATAGCAACACATAAAAAACTTTTTGTTTTTATTTTTAGAAAGCATTCTAGGGCAAAGGGCCACAACCTCTGTGGCATAAAACAACAAAAACTTGTTGAAAAGTTTAAAGACTAAAAGCCTATAAACAAGGTGTCAGAAGGGCCATGCTTTTCCTGAAATGCATGGGGAAGAATCTTTCTTACCCTTTCCTACATTCTGAGGTTGGCCATCAAGCGTTAGCATTCCTCGGTTTGTACATTCATCATTTCAATCTCTTATTCCGCTTTCACTTGGAGTTCTGCATCTCTCTCCATCTTTCCGTAGCTATCTTTAGCCAATCTTATTAGGGTCAGCACCCGCCCTGCCCTATCATGACCCAGCCTTATTATTTGCATCGGCAGTGACTCTATTTCCAAGTAATGTTACACTCCGAAGTACAACAAATTATTTACTCAACAGGTCTTCTTCAGAAGAGACATTGTTCACTCAGGTACATAAAGTGATATGAGGCGAAGCGGCAGTGCAGTGTGAGGTAACAGTCGCTGCACTGAACGAGATTGAAGGAGACATGCAATTATTTACCAGGCTCCTTCTTCACTGGAAGAAGGTCTCAAATTTTGAAAAGGTAAAGAGAGAACAGATGACAATAATAGCTAGGGCAAAATAATCAATCCTTCTTTAAGTACAATGTAAGTTTGGTCCATAATCCAGAAATCAAATGATAAATGTATTACATGTATTGCAATTCAAATTATGGATGCAGTATTTCTCACGCTTTATTGAAATCTGTTACATATTGAAATCAAGTATACAACTTACAAATTTATAACTTATGCTTCCTCTCAGGATACTAGATTTATCAATCAGGAATGGATTTACTTCAGATTCATTGAGATAATTAGTACAGTCTTACACAGAAAACTAAATCAATTTATCATAAATTCATTTCTTGTGCAGCTAATAGTTTAATTCAGTATCATTTGCCTAGTTTGCTAGCTAATTGTCTTTTACCTTTCTTCTACTAAGAGCGGTTTTATTTAAAAAGAGGATATTTTAATGTTTGAACTGAAAAGGATCTTTAGAAAACAGTTGTGTCTTGTCAAATATTAAGAAGAAAAGATGAGAGTGATTCATTTAAGTCAGTAACAAAAGCGACAATGAAGTATGAAGGATTTTATTTTTATAATAGAACTAATTCAAGACGTAACTATGGAAAAGTTGAAACCCCATGAGCTTGTAAAGCGCACTACTGTAATTATCTCTGCTTCCTTCTCCTTTCATAGGAATGAAATCACTTTAAATACAGCTATTTAAAATGCGATAAAGACAGCCTCCACCTCTAACATCCTCCATCCCAAGAAGGCAGTCATTTTGATGACTGCAAAACAAAGTCTAATGAAATGAATGACATTGAGTAGTATGAAAATGAATTCCACTTTGCCTTCCTTTTAGGAAAGTGCCTTTATTCTAAAAAATGATAATCTAAAAATAAAGCAAAACCTTGCAATGGTAACTGAAACTGTTGCTAAATCATGGATTTTTGTTCTCAGAAAGTTACTGCTGTTTGTTCTAGGGGCAAACATGGCCTGTTTCGATGTAATGAATATAACATTCATTCCTAACATTTTGCTTATACTCATTCAAAAGTTAACTTTTGTAACTGAAACAGCCTATCAGTAATATTTTTGTTCAAATAAAATTACCCGCAAAATTTCTTGCAAAATTGTTGATTTATTTAGCAATGTGCCTAATACAATCAATAACATTCCTACAAGTAAAGCACAATCACGTGAGTTAGAAAAGAATGGTAATTTGGTATGAAATTATTTATTTTGTTGTACCATTGTATTGAACAGTAATGTATATGTGGTAAATGTTATCTTTTATGTTTTGACATTATATGCAATCATATAATTACCATCAATGTACAGATTTGGTCCCCTCCAAACAAAGGTTTTATCCAAAAACACAAACATTTTATGATCTAAAAACTGTATCATATGCTGTGATTTTGCTGTCCATCCTTCACACCAGGTCCAGTCCCAAGCCACAGGTGATGTTTTCTGTTTGCATGCCTATAGTGGCATGTAAATGCAATGACTGTAAAACTTTGGTTTATGAATACAACTCATTCCAAACACATTCTTGTAATCCAAAACACTTGGACATCAAAGTGAATTTCCCCATAACAAATAATGAAATCTTAGATGATTTGTCCCAAAGCACTGATATAAAATGATCATAATACTGTAATATACTGCAAAATAATAAAGATAACACAAAATATACAGAAAAATAAAAAAATTAACCTTTCAAAACCTTCATAGCTTTTATGAAGGAGAGAAGAGAGAAGAAGGTTATTGTGTAGAAAGACTTTCATGTTACTAATAGAATCACTGCTATCTTTTGGGTCAATAAAATCTTTTTCTTTTCATTCAAATTTTTAAAAAGAAACCTATCCAGTAACTCTTGCTAAAGACTCCTTTCGAGGATTTCACAGAGCTGTGATATTGCATTGTCCTTAAACAGATTTGCTGCTCACACTGCCAGAACCTTATTCAGGTGCCAGAGCGAATATTTGCAGTTTCCCAGATTTTACAAATCTCCCTAATCTCATTTGAAGTGAGAGATTCCTCCATGTTTTTCTCCTCCCCCTCTGAAGACCAGATCTCTTCCAGAATCTGTTGCTATTGGGAGATAATCATCCAAAATCATGCAGACAGAGAGAGACAGACAGCCAGGCAGACAGCCAGACGGAAACAGAAACACAAAGAGAAAAACAGAGACAGGCTGAGACAGAGGCAGAGACAGAGACACAGAGAATGACTGACTCAGCTGTGGTCATGCGAGCAATAAAGAGATTCAACTCACTGCACCCATTTTTCTAGCTGGGCCGTATTTATAACATAGTTTTCACTAAAACATAGTGAACATTTAAAGAACATCCGGATCAGCTTTTGGGAATAATTCTACTTGTTAATTCCCACGTCTTTGACAAGCTTCTCAAGAAGTTAGGATCAGTGGTGTCACTTGATCTAGCTGTTCCTCTTCTAGATATCTCCTCCAAAGAATTAAAAGCATTATGCCATAGCAATATATGTGCACCTATATTTATAGTGGCACAGTTTGTAATAGCTAAATCTTGGAACTAATCCAAATGTCTATCAACCAATGAATGTATAAAAAAGAAGTTTTTTTTTAATATAAGGGAGTATTACTCAGCCATAAAAAAGAAAATAATTGACATTTATAGCTAAATGGCTGGACCTTGAGACTGTAATAAAAAATGAAATGAATTGGACACAAGTAAATATCACATTATCTCTCTGATGTGAGAAACTGAAAATGTAGGTAAGAATACAAATGTACAATAGACACTGTGAAATGGGAGGAAACTATTCAAAACGAAAAGGGAATTGAGGGTGGAGGGGAAATGAAGGAAGGGAAAGAAAAAATGGGACAAGAAGTGCAAAATGAAAACCAAATTTTGTAAATGGGGAGAGAAGGGGTTTTGAAAAGAGGGAACGGGAATGGGGAAAAAACACAAATAAATATCTATGAAAACAATTGAACTGTATACACATTTTTACACTATAATAAATACATACCCTGAACTAAATAATTAAACATCCCTACTACATGTTCTGTAACCTACAAAATAAAGAGGCTAAACTATATTACTTTGCATCACAAATTCTCTTTTAGATCTTCATTATTTCCATATATTTTATTAGCCATACCAGCAAAACATAAACTAAATTACCCCAGTAGTCTTGATTACAAGGAGCTCTTTCCTATAGGAATATATTTCTGATAGTTAATTTTTTTTTTATTTTAGAAACATAAAAGTACAAAAACATATTGACAAACAGACACCCATTATCATAGAAAATAGTACAATCACAACTAATCTATAGACAAGGTGATATGGTCTCAACAGTAGTTGTTGCTTTATCCATTGATATCTTCGAATTGTAGATGTGTGGACCCATATACAGACATGCAAATTTAGTCAG
>PVLD010019733.1:0-35687 GCA_004027595.1 Dinomys branickii
ACTTCCCAGCCGAGGTCCCGGCATTCACACTCGCCAAGTCTGTCTCGAGCTGGCGGCGCCCATCAAGGAGGTTCGCTCCCTTGCTGCTCACCTGGTCGCCATCTTCCCCGGATCTTCTACTATAAACTTCTTTCATAGAATTGCTTTCATTATGTCCTGTAAGTTCCAGTATGTTATATCAACATTATTGTTTAATTGTAGAAATTGTCTAATATGTTCTTTAATTAAATCTGTGATCCATTAGTTTTCAAGAGGGAATTAATTTCCATTTGTTTTTGTGGATTTTGTGGTTTCTTTTGGTTTTTATTTCCAATTTAATTGTACTATGATCTGATAGTATGCGTGGAATAATTTAAATTCCTTTGCATTTACTTAAGCATGTTCTATGAGCTCATATGTGATTTATTTTAGAGAAAATCTTATGTGCTGCTGAGAATGTGTATTCTGTTGTTCTTGGGTAGAAAATTTTATATATATATATATATATATATATATACATATATATACACAAAACAACTAAATCCATTTGTTCAAAAGTTTGGTTCAATTCTCATATTTCTTTGTTGATTTATGGTCTAGTTGATCTGTCTACTTGTGACAGTGGAGTATTGAGTTCCCCCATTAAAAATGTATTAGTACTTACCTGATTCTTCTTAACCATTAGTGTTTGTTTGTTTTTTATAGTTGAGTACACCAATATTTGGTGCATATGTATTTATGATTGTTACATCTTCTTCTTGGATTATTTCTTTAACAAATACATAATGAACGATGTCTCTTCTAATTAGTTTTGGCTTGAAAGACTTTTAAAGATATGTTTTACAATGTCTAGTACATAATCAAAAATTACTAGACATGAAGAAACAAGGCCATAGCAAGACTGATTTTATCCTCACTCTACTAGAGTTTGATTTCTGCAAGATATCTCATGGGCTAAGGCCATGCCCCAATGTTAAATAAAAATAATAAATACACAATTCACCTAAGACAATAAATAAATCAGAAAAGAAAACAAGTGAATCTCAAAATTTTTAAATTTTTTTGTAATTTTAAGAGCCTCACTCCGTGTAAAGGTGTTAGATGCAATCCTCCGTACCACAAAAGAAGGAAAAAAAGGAAGGAAGGAAGATTAAAGAAATTATAAGGATTGTTTTCTCTAATTCTGTGAGTTGTGTTATTAGTATTTTGACTGCAACTGCATTAAATTTATATAACAATTGCCATGGGTCTAATTTTAGTCTTTAGCATGTGGAAATCCAATTTTCCTAGCACCATTTCTTTTTTTTTTTTTTTTTTTTTTTTTTTTTTTTTTTTTTTTTTTGGCGGTCCTGGGGATTGAACTCAGGACCCTGTGCTTGCTAGGCAGGCGCTTATTCCACTGAGCTATATCCCCAGCTCCTAGCACCATTTCTTAAAGAAGCTTTCTTCTAGTGAACGTGTTTGGTCCCTTTGTTAAAGACAGGATGGCTGAGTGCTTTTGGAGTTGTTTCTGCATTTTCTAATCTGTTCCACTGATCCTTAGGTCTGTCTTTTTTTGCTAGTACAATGCTGTTTCATCACAGCAGCTTTGTAGTATAGTTTCAGATCAGGGCTTTTGATGTCCCTTGCCTTGTGCCTAAATTGTTTTTTGATATTCTAGGTTTCTTCTGGTTCCACATGAATTTTAGGTGCATGAATCTTTAATAAGATACTGGCCAACAGAGTTCAGCAAATCATCAAGAAGATTATACACCTTGACCAAGTAGGATTCATCCCAAGGATGTAGGAATGGTTCAGCATATACAATGTCTCTCACCACGCACTAAACCAAATTAGCAATGGATCAAAGATCTAAATACTAAAACAGAAACACTAAGTCTGCTGGAAGAGAGAATTGGTAAAACTCTTGAAGACATAAATGTAGGCAAAAATTTTATCAACAAAATCCTGACTAGACAGGAAATATTACAAAGAGTTAACCACTTGGATTTTATTTTATGAAAAAGCTTTTGCACAGCAAAAGAAATCGCCAAGAGTGAAGGGACAGCACACATAGAAGGAAAAATTTTTGCCAGCTGATCCTCAGAAAAAGGAATAATATTTAGAATATATAAAGAACTCAAAAAATTATACACCCCAAATTTAAAAACCAAATCCAAAAATGGGCATGTGAAATGAATACACATTTCTCAGATAAAGAAGTACAGACAGCAAATAAATATATGAAAAAATGTTCAACACTACTAGTCATTCAAGTGATGCAAATTTAAAAAATGCTGAGATTCCATCTTTCTCCAGAAAAAAATGACTATTAAGAAATCAATTAATAATAAATGCTAGTGAGGCTGTGGGTAAAAACAAACACTTCACCATTGGTGGGAGTGTAGCCTGCTGTAACCACTATGGAAATTAGTGTGAAGAGTACCCAAAAAACTAAAACTGGAGTTTCCATTTGACCCAGCTAGTCCCCTTCTTGGTGTCTTCCCAAAAGAATTAAAAGCCTCAAGGCAAAGTAATATATGTGCACCTATGTTTATAGCAGCACAATCTGTAATACATAAATCTTGGAACCAACCCAAATGCCTATCAAGTGAAAAATGGCCAAAAATAAGATGTGGTTTTATTATACAATAGAGTACTACTCAACCATAAAGAAGGATAAACATGAGACATTTCTAGGTAAACAGATGCACCTTGGGAACATATTCTTAAGTGAAATAAATTGTACATGTATTTGTAAACACTGCATTGTTTCTGTGGCATAGGAAACTGAAAGTGTAAATCAGGATGAAAGTGTATAATACATATTGTGAAATAGGATGAAAATGTTCAAATGGGAAGAGGAACTAGGGAGGGGGAGAGGGAAGAAAGGACAAAGACTAAAAAAAAGGAACAAATTTTTGTAAATAAGGGAAGAAGGATTGAAGAGAGGAAAGGGGAATGGGAGAAAAGAAAAAGCAAGATATGTCATGTACACATACAAATTCCCAATGATAAATGTGATCATTATGTATATCTGAAATATACCAATAAACTTAATTTTAAAAAATAAATTATAGAGGAAAAGGTTATAGATTTTTAAAAGTTTTGAATCTATGAACATAAATTCTTCACTGAGATTTAGGAAATATTAAATGACACATGTCAGGGCTTAACAAAAATGTTAGTGTTTCATGGTGTAGTAGACTGAATTAGGTCCCACAAAGACCTAATGAATGTTACTTTATATGACTAGATTCTGCATATTTAATTAAATTATAGATCCTGAAGTAAAATTATCCTGAATTATCTGTATAGGCTCTAAATGCCATTATAAGTGTTGCTATGAAAAAAGAGATTATATATACTATAAACAGGAGAAAAAGAAGCATAATCAGAGACAAATTAGAATGAGATGGCCATGAAACAAAAAATTCTAGCATTGATGAGGATCTGAAAAGCTTCTATTTTGAATGGGCTCTATTGCTCATTCTGAGTGTGCTCTAAATATTTAGAGTATATATTTGCACCACATTTAGAAACTAGAAGAGTTAAGGGGTAAAATTTTGTTTAAAATATGAAGTTTATGGTAATTTATGGTAACAATCACACACAAGGGTAAAGAGAAAATTTTATGTGTTTTTATAAAGCAAGAATAATTTACTCAAAACTAATAGTAAAAGATGAAGATATAAATCCATAAAAACAAAGAGAACAACAGAATGAAGACTATCAAATAAGAGATACCAATAAAATGTTGTGAAAGTTATGAAATGTAATTATGATGTGTTTCAGCAGCAAAAATATTCTAAATATTGATGATAAAACAAAACAGTGGAAAAGTATGTTGAGAGGCAATAGGAAGATGCGTCATATGTATAAAATGCATCCTTAACTATAGCAACAGAAGCCAATAGATAGCTAAAATTAATAAAGCAAAATCTAACAGAGAGCCAGCTTCTTTAAAAATATGAAAAGAATTACACAAGGTAGATGTAAAGAAGTGCATTCAGTAGGATTTAGGGTAGAAATGAGTAAGAAACTGTTGTGCTCTATCATAAGAATTTAAAATGATTCTTTAAGTGTGTACATATACTGCTGAACCTGATTAAAAATAAAATATAACAACACAACTACCATTAATAATGAAACTCTACTCTGATTTGTTAGCTTTGGCCTCTAGTCTCTGCCTGGGTTCTAGAAAAAAATAATCCAGGAGGCATATCTTATAGTGCCAGCCTTGGGAGACAGGGACCAATAAAATCCTGATGCTTTGCTGACATATTAAAGCTCAGAGGGGAAATGCTTCACAAGGTTTGAGCTCTGTTCACCAACTAGACTGCTGCCCTTGGTGTTACCCACCCACCAGAATGTACTCTTTCCCAATTCTCCAGAATTGGCGAGATGAGGCTGTGCAAACAGGAGCTGCCCTAGCTAATCTATCCCCATGGGGAGCATACTTTATCACTGAGGGTCTTCTGCCCTGAGCCAGTGGTGATCAAATGAAACCTGGGAAACCATCCATTCTTACCCTCTTCTAGGGCTTGTGCCTACCAAATGGATATCTCTTTTTGTTTGTTTAAATGTCTAATGTTAAACAGGTATTGATTTACTTCAACAAGGCAAGCAAACTACAGTGAAATGCAACCAGTGATGGCTAATCAATAAATCAGGCCTCACAAGCTACTGTGCAGCATTCCAAACTAACTCTGCCTACTCTTTACATAGAACCATTCTCTCAGCTTCTGACCATCACCTCTTGTCTGGCATATTCCCAGATCTCTCTTGGGGCAATAGTTCTGTCAATCTTCTACACATGGCCATTCCAACCCAGTCTATAGGCCTGATTAAAACTAGATACCAAACTACTGGTTTCGTTCTTAGCTCCTTCTTTTTCCAACACAACACACATACATATACAACACAAGAGCAATCAATTGAAACAAATAAGTACTGCACCAAGAAGGACATTTTCTGAAATATCATTCTTGAAGTTCAGCTCAATAAGCCCAACATTTACACAGCATGGAGAAATGAGAAATGAAATGACGAATATATTGCTGATTATAATATAAAGTATACATAGTACTAAATACTTTGTACCTAAATAATACTTCTATTTTACCAATGTTAACTCATTTTTTTCTCACAGTTACATGAGAGAGTGATTTCCATAATGCACATGTGAAAACTGAATAATAAGAAAATTAAGTTTTCTAAAGCTACACATGTAATAACTGACTGAAAGAGATTTGAGTTCAAGCATCCTAGCTCTAGAATCTGTTCTTATCTACCATACAAAACTACCTCCCAAAAAACTCTTAAGTTTGTGAAGTAAGATCATGCTTTGTTTCTCTCTAGCAGTTCCCAGGACAGCAGAATTACACCATTGTCTCACAAACACAAATGAGAACTGTTCAGGGGCATGGATAATTTCTATGTTATGGTTGATACATTGTGTCAACTTGGGGAGTCCAGAGGTTTGGCTGAGTGACTCAGCAGGAAGCCAGGGTGCTTACTTTGTACACATCCTGAGCCTGTGAAAGAGGGCATGGAGATTATGAGTGCTACACTCTGCCTGGATGGGGGGAGCCTGTTAACAATGTAAGGGAGGTAGAAAGAGGCTGCTGCCCGCCGTTCCTCCCTTTTGCTCTTGTGATTTTTGCTGTGTTCTGCCGTCATGACCGTTTGCCCTCGGCCATGGGCCACTCTGCCTCTGAACCAGCCAAGTATGCACTAAAACCTCCACAAACTCTAATCTAAATAAACCCTTCCTTCCTTCATTTTGGGCATTGGGTATTTTGTCTCAGCAAGGAGAAAAAAGTAACCAAGACATTGTATAATATCAAGCAACCTTGAACATATTCAAGGATTAATGATATTCAGTGTGATGCCTTTACCAAGGGCAAAGTGATTGTTTCAGTTAGGGTTACACTTTCTCCCTTTCTAGAAAAACAAACTACTCTGTGAACCAAGAGCAACTTCCCAGTGAGATAATCCACTTCTGACTCAAGAGCGTGAAAGTTCAGATTAAAATATACTTATGGCTTTGTAGAATGAGAGAAATGATAATTTTTCTTTATTTGCTGACTACTAGAATATGAAATGAGAACATGGTAAGGTGAATCTGAGATTACATGATCAGAGAAAGTGGCACAGTGCTTATGCCTAAAGATGACATAACACTGGGAAGGTACAAAATCATGTAAAGAGTGACTAGTAAGTCTACTTTTTCTATATAGAGACTGTCAACAATGTCATCTTATCGCTTAGTAGCTCCATATCCTGTCAGTCAAATATTTATTGGCTACTTCTCAGGAAGATGCTGAGTGGTAAACATTCTCTGAAGACAAACACATTATGTTAGTGCCATCAAACATGCTGAAGAGATTTCCAGCTCCTGCTAACCCTATCTGACTAAATCTGAATGGTTCGTTAACATTCACAGAAAGACCCAGATCTGAAACACCAGTCATTTTAAATCTCTCAAATGAGATTTCAAATTTTATTTCAGTAAAAGTAACCCAAAATAAAATATATTTCCTGCTATTTTGATAAATCAACAGTGCTATGTTTTTCAATTCTAGCTAGGATTTTAAGGTAGTGGTTTGAGCAAACTTTGGGAAAATGCTCTATTTTATCTACTTCAGGATACTCATTGGTTTCCTACTTCAAAGCTTCCTAGTTCACTTAATTATTTCTAAGTGATCAGGAGTATAATTCTAAACTAATCTACCTTTCTTGTATATGCCACTTTCCTTGAGACATAAGGATTTAATATCTAATCAGAAGGAAAGAATCATTTGGGTTTTAAATATATATAAGAAAAAATTTTAATAAATCAGGTCTGTCTTTCTCAAACAATCATCATGGTATGAGCAAATCTGAGACAAAATATCTAACATTCTCAGTTCAGGGGAAAAAAGGTTTATTTTAGCTCACAGTATGTAGAGGTTTCAGGCCATAATCACCTGGCTCCAAGGCAGGGTGGCACATGGCAGAGGGGCATCACAGAGAAGAGAAGACACAGTTCACAGCATGGCAAAGCAGGAAGAAAGCAGCAAGTAACAAGAAACAGCAGAAGCAGAAGCAAAGCAGAAGCCCTCTTTCTGTCCAATATATTCCATCCAAGCCACCTGGGAGGGGAGCACTCTCAATCAGGCTGGGGCACCCCTACTCCCAACATCACATCCTCAACCCCAGTATCACAAATCCCAGATCTAAACTCCTCCAAAAAGCCCCACTTCTAAGCATATGAGACTTTGGAGGGACATCTAGACACAAGCCATAACAGTGAATGTGCCCATCTGTATACAAATGCAGTACAGAATTACCTTCTGCAGTAAGGTAACTGGGAGAATCTGGGCATATCTAAAGAGACCTGTTAAGTGAAAAGGAAGAACACTAAATAGCCAGGGGAACTGGACTCAAGGCATGTGTTATTCACCTCTCTGTTGCTATGGCAAAATATCTGAGAAAATTCATTTAAAAAGAGGACAAGTTTATTTGGGCCCACAGTTTCAGAAGTTTCAGTCCATGATCAGTTGGCTTCACTGTTTTAGAGCTTGTATTGAGATAGAACAACATGGCAACAGAGCTGCTCGCTTCATGGTACCAGGAAGCAAAGAGAGAAGGGGTCAGGTTCCAATATTGCATTCTAGGGCATATGCCTAAGGACCTAACATCCTTCCACTAGGCCCCACCTCCTGAAGCATCCACAGTAGTGCCACAGGCAGGTAACCAAGACTTTAGCAGAGTCTTTGGAAAACACTTCAGATTCAGACTATAACAGGACCTACCAGCACCATTTTAATGAATTTTTAAATCTATTCTAATTCCATTTTATATAACACTGTTTATTGAGATAAATTTTTCTGCTTAAAAAATGTATAAACCACTACTGTTGGAATTCTGTGTTAGAAATAAAAATATTGCAAGCCAGCTTCTGGTAAAGAGCTCATTAAAAGAAATGAGTATGTGACATTGTCCTGGTTACTTTTCTCACCTTGCTGAGATGGAATACCTGATGTCCACAATTAAGGAAGGAAGGATTTATTTAGCTCACAGTTTGTGGAGGTTTCAGTCCATAACTAGCCGGCTCCAAGGCAGGTGGCACATGCCAGAGGGCAACAGTTCATGGTGGCAGAAAACAGCATAAGCAGCAAGAGTAAAAGGAAAAAGCCACAAGCAAGCCTCTTTCTCTTCCTCATACTGTATGCAAACTACCCACCCCAGGGTGGGTGTAGCTCTCACACCCATAATCCCAGCATTGCACCATGGATCAATCATAAACTCTAGAAGCCCACTCCATGACTGCATGAGGCTTTAGGGGGATATGCAGACGCAAACCATGACAGAAGTGGAATGCAAAATAACGTGCTCCAACTATTCCTTGGCTATTCACAGGTACTGGTATATATAGTGTAATATTAAGAAAATCTCAAAATCAGCATCACAAAATATTTAAGTTGCAACTTAATAAAATACATTTTAATCTGGGAAATGTTAAATATTTGATACCTTTTTTCTAATTATTAACTTTTAAAATAATTATCCAACTGAGATAGACTTTTTTTATACATGTTACTTCATTCTTAATTATTTGTATTTAACCATTTTTAAAAGTATTCTACTATCTTTGGTTTACTTTTCTATTCTTCCACAGTAGAAGTAAAGCCATTTATACCACAGAGCAAAATTAAATTACATCTTACCTTGGAGTTCAAGTATAATTTAATTGCACATTTATTCATTTGTGATATTTCTACATCTATTTGAGGTGTTATGTTATTGTGCAGTTTTTCTACCTTTATAACAAAAACCACTTCACTAATTTTATCAAGATTTTCCAAAACCTATTTAAAGTTATATACACAAGAAATGGTCAAAACCTCCTAGTACTATTTCCTCATAAATGTCAGTGTGAAACCAGGTAGAAAGTAGATATACATGAGAATCATTTTGTGCAAAATTAAATTATAGATTCTTCATTATTCTTCATCACCACCTTAAATGAAGAGAAACTAATAATTTCATAATACTAGACAGAAACCTTGAAGTTCTTTTCACTAAGGCATCATTTTATAATTTAGTAAGAGGACCTTAAAGGGCCAGAAAAAAATTTCCTGTTTAAGAGTAAAATTGCTTCCATAATGCAAACTTTTGTCTAAGGCCCTATCACATCATTGTGGAAAATAACATTATAAGCAATGGGGGAGTATATGCATGCATGTGTGTGTACATGTGTGAAATAAGGAACAGGACATTTTTCTTTTTATTGCCATAGTATATGTATTTATGAAGTATGTGTGGTATTTCCACATATGTGTATAACATGAAGTGATTAAATCATGGTGATTAACGTTTCCATCTCCTTAAACATTTATCATTTTTTGTGTTGAGAAATTTTGAACTCGATTCTAGCTATTTACAAAACATGTAATAAAATTTTGTGAACTATAGTCACAAAAATTAGAAATTATTCCCTGTATCCAACTGTGCCTTGATTTCTGTTAGCCAATCTCTTTCTATCTATCTAGCCTCTTCCTAGCCTCCAGGGACCACTAGACTACCCGGTCCTCAGTGAAATCAGCTTTAACTTTTATAAATGACCAAGAGCATGCCATTTGTGTTTAGGGCCTGCTTTATTTGGTTTTACACTTTCTGTGTATTTGAGCTACCATAGCTGGATAGATTTTTCCCACTTCCATTTTCATTGCCCCAAGTGACATGATTTTATTAAATTTAAATTGCTAAATAATATTCCATTGTGTATATACACCTCATTTTCTTTATCCAGTCACTCATCACTGGACATTTCAGTTAGCTCCATATATTGATTGTTATGAATAGTGCTCCAGTGAATATGGCAATGCAAATGTCTTTTTCAATTCCATTTCCCTCATATATATGTACCAAAACAGAATAGCTGGATCATTTGATAGTTTTATTCTAAATATTTATTTATTTGGGGGGTTTTGAGGACCCTCCATACTATATTAATTCATCTTCCTATCAACAATATGTAAGTGTTCTTTTGCTGCATCCTCCGAATTTGTTATGTTTTGTCTTTTTGTAATTATAGCTTTAATTGCTGGGGGAGATTGTACCTGCATGTCAAGATGGCCTTCCTTGAATTCTTGCCCCCTCTAAAAATTGTAAAAATAAATAAAACACACAGAAGAACTTCCATTTAAAAGCATCTATAAAAATATAGGGATAAATATTCATTAATATTACAATAAAATTCCAAATATTTATTTATAAATGACATATAGAAACGAAGGTTGCTCACACCACTTAAAATTCCTCAAAAAACAAAAATCTCTTGACAGAAGATGTAGTTCAGTGGCACAGAACCTACCTGGCAAGTGTGAGGCCCTGAGTTTAATTCCTGATACCAAAAATAATTCCTCACCTTTGAACTCTCTCAATTCAGACAACATGAAGAGAGAAGCAGTTTCCTGACTTCCCTGCGTCCTACCCCCCCATCCTAGTACGCACCAGGACTTTGCTATGGCAATCCTGAATCTCTCAACCTTCTCAGGCTATCAGATGTAAGAGTCATTTCCAAGAATGTGCATCCACGTCCTGAGTATGATACCTGACCCCCACACTTCATCCCAACATCTTTTGAGGAAAAGTTCCTTTACATGATGCTCAGTTTGGTTACTCTGAAACAGCCATCTATCTTCCTGATTTAAATAAATATGTTCACGCTTCTGTGCCTTTCAGTTACCATAGCTGGACAGGTTTTTCTCATCAAATGAAAAAGCTATTTAGTGCCAAAATTAGTTAATAGATAAATGGACATACACAAAATTTACTGTAAGCAAAGGACATGAAAGAAGATCAGTTGGGGACTAACAAGGAAAGACATCATTTTCAAAAGCAAATACAAGTTTAACATGTTCTCACCACTGGAAGATGATTGTGATAACTGTTTTTAAGGACATTAGAGACCAGTGTTTAAGGTAAAGAACCTTCAAGCATCATAAGAGATGGCTAATCATCACGAGGAGGTATTCATAAGCCCGTTGGGCACTGATCAAGAAAGAAGTGCTTCTTGGTGGGCAGCTAAATTTGCAGTAGGTACCAGACATATAAGCTAGCTATTAAAATACTATTGACAAAGAATATAGCATCCAATAAACCTAAATCAATTAGACTCTCATAGTAGAATTACAAAATAAATATATAATACTGCCAATATGTGAAAGGAAAACTAATCATTTCCATAGACTACACACCACTGAATAACAGGGAAATGTACATTCTCAAATTTATATCATCTCAGTCACTTTTGATTGAATTAATCTTACATTATGCATCAGTCCTTTTCAAACCCTCCCTGTCCTTTCCAAAGATTGCCATAGCAGCCGCTCCTTTCCTACTTCCTCTTTCATGATGGAACTTTGCCACCTTTAGCAGCAACAGATGTTGAGAGTCCTTCTCAAATTTATTTTTAAAAAATTTTAATAACTGATACATAAAAACATAAAATTATACATACTTATGAGGTATCTCATTTATATGGACTCATAATTAAAATTTCTATAAAGAACTCTGAGAATTAAAGTGCATACATCTGACAAAACCCGTATCTATGTATGGTCAATAAATTGACGAATTTGCTATTTTTAAAGCTAAGAAAGAACTAATTACCTCACAAAATAGTGCCAATATGTTTACCATTAGCTAACCATAAAACTAGTCTTTCAGTGAAAATATTTCATCCCATAAACCGGTAATGTATGCTTCAGAATAAATTTAAAAGAAAATATGAACAACATTTCAATTTTTATCTCAATTTATACTGTAATATCAGGTTTATGAGGCCTGTCTTGGTTACTTTTTTCATGTTGCTGAGACAAAATACCCAACGCACAAAATGAAGGAAGGAAAGGTTTATTTAGCTTACAGTTCGTGGAGGTTTCAGTCCACGCTTGGCTGCTTCTGAGGCAGAGTGGCACATGGCAGACGGCAAACTGCTCAGGGCAGCAAAGCACAGCAAAAAAAAACAGCAAAAGGGAGGAATGGCTGCAGGCAGCCTCTCTCCTTCCCTTACATTGTAAACAGCCTACCCCCACCCAGGGGGCATGAACCTCTCACATAATCTCCATGCCCTCCTCTTCCACAGGCTCAGGATGTATACAAATTAAGCACCTTGGCTTCCTGCTGAATCACTGAGCCAAATTTTTGGACTCCCCAAGTTGACACAATGTATCAGCCATAACAAGGCCCTAGAAGGAAAAAAGATTTAAAGTTTACCAATGCATTCTAGGTCACTAGGAAACAGAAACTCTATATAGCCATTCCACAGATTTCTTCATCTTTGAATTTCTAGCACTATCATCTGACATATACACATTTCTTGAATGGATGATTGAATGAATGAATGAATGAATAAACCTCCTCCAACACTTTTATTTCCTAACTAAGGAAATTGAAATTTGGAAAGATCATATATTTTCTCACCTCTTTCAGTAACAACTAAAATGAAAAAGAATCTGTACTCAGCTTGAATGTTTCACCAATTCAACTTTAATATGTTCATGGTTAATCAGTTACATACACATTTTTAATATTTTCCCTACTGTCTTAGTTCAAAATTAGCAAATATAGTCAACTATATTTAAGATCTTTTGTTTATATTGGTTACCTTTGCTCCTGATGAAGACAGGTAGCTATTAGAGAAAAAAAGAGAGAGAGAAAGAAAGGAAAGAAAGAGACAAAGAAGGAAAGGAAATGACCAGAACAATATACTAAATATAAAGTATTGAACAGGTATTGGACTTTTAACTTCACTATACTCTAAAACTTTTTCTTGAGTCTTATAAGAGGTAATTGAGTATAATCATGTAATTTAACTAATTATGCATGTAACATTTGAATAAAAGATAAATGCTAAACAATTTCATGATATTGAAAATTAAGTTGTGAGAAGACTCTAATTCATGTTATTATATATTATTTACTATTTGTTCAGTATTTGTTGAACACACATAGTGTTAAAAAAAGAAATACTTTAATGCTGACTATATTCAAACACCTTTACTACGAAATCCTGAAATTTTCAGTGAAATCATTGTGTGTCCACTCTTGTTGGCATAAGAAGTGATTCATTCTGCCTGGGAAACCTTTGGAAGTTGTTTGAGAGGAGAAGATTCTGAGCCAGGCTTTAAAGAATGCAAAGGAGTAAAGTGGAAAAAAGAAAACTCTATCAGAAAACATTCACAGATATACAAAGAAGTTAAACGCCCTCAGGTATCAGGAATATCCTGTAACTGTGTGTGACCTGAAGAGAGGATATAGAGAATGGGAATTTATGGATATGATTCTTTAAATAGAGATTGGGGTCAGACATGAGTGCCTTTCTGCATCATGATGAAGAGTTTCAACTTCATTTTATAGGTAAGTAATGGGAAGTTATGTCTAAGTAAGCAAGTAATATAATTTGATTTATACTTTAGAGAAAGACTCAACTAGAGCACTGCAGAAGCTGAAGGCAGAAAAGCTACCACACAGCCTCTAAAAGAGGTCAAATGACATGGCAAGAGTATACCGGAAAGAAAGAAATGAAAGGACTAGACCTCATAGAGCTGTGGCTAGCTCAGTGGCACAGCGCCTCCCTGGCAAGCATGAGGTCATGAGTTCGATTCCCAGTATCAGAAAAAAAAAGAAGAAAAAAAGACATGATCTTGAGTACTTTAAAGCATGCATTCTGGGGCTTGATGATAGCTGAAATATGTACCATGAAATAAAGACATGAATCTGAATTTCTAGGCTGGACCACTGAATGGGTGTTGAAATTTTTAACCAAGTAGTAGAGTAGTACAAATATGCTGAAAGAAAGAATCAGCATGCCAAAGTATTTTTCAGTTAAAACAACAATTATTTGAAATTAAAAAACATGACTTCTTTACTTTTTGTTCTCTGCTTAAATTAACCGGATGTATTTTCTCACGACTAAGAAAAGTTATAGGCGGTCATATCAATGGCCAGATCAATAGTCTGTTCCTGGCAACTCCATAAAGGTATATTTTGATATAAATGTATTTGAAGTAAACAAAAGATAAAATAATATAAATTGCCCATCTTCTCATAATGAAACTATAGAGAAGACAGCTTGTTTCTCGACTCTGATTCATCTTCTAGAGGAGGCACGCTTATTAGCATCACACTCTCTTTTTCCTTCTCCTTAATCCTAGGAGAACTGGGTAAAATTCCTCAACAATCTGATGAATGAGGAAGGTCTGTTAGTTGGAGCCTTCTGAGAGGTAGGAGCGAGATGCAATTTGACATGCAACACATTCATTAGAGGAAAAGCCTATGAAGCAGGAGGGGAGGAAAGCATAGAATGGGAGAGAAATCCTTTGTAGTGTAATGCAGGTTGAAAAGAGGTTAAAAGGATCCCTCACGACAGTGCTGTCACAAATGAGTTTTGGCACAACAAATAAAAGACCTTAATCCATGATTGCCCATTAGATGCATCTGCAGGAATGAGCCAACCACAGTCCTCTACCAGAGCTTAGTCACAGGGAGCATGATTTCAGAGCAGTTGCAGTTAGATCCAGAGGGACAGAAACTGAGGCAAACGGTTATGCCCCCTCCTGCGTAAGACATACGTGGTGCATTCTCTGGGCCGCTACCAAAGACAAACTGTTCCGTTACCTTGCTCCTTCCTCTTCCTTCTCTTTTAGCAGCCAAACTCCCCTCAACAAATTATGCTATTTATTGCTCCAAGTCAAGACATAATATTTACCTTATAGTGAGCAAGGAAACCCATGTTTATTTTTTCCATGTCTATTTTCGAGGAAGAAAACATTTGGGGCATATCATAAACAACTCATGGAGCCAGAGTCCTTACAACAGAAACGAGAATTAAAAGTTGGGAGATTGACATATGCAGGTAGTGAAGACTTTAGAGTAGCTCTGTTACCTGACCTCAGTTTTGGCCTTGTCTACTGTAGAAATATGTAGCAAGCTGTATAGATGTCTGTGATTGTGCGACTGTTTTTTGTGCATTTTGTTTCTCTGCGCTGTCTTGAAAGGCCTTAGGCCTTATTCTTCCTGCTAGTTTTCTACTTGGCGGTGGCCGCACTCTATGGTTGTTTTCTCTGTGGACATGCCACCAAGACTAAATTACATGTTAGCTAAAACGAATGTGGGGTTGTAATTTTCACCAAAGGATTGACCTATAGCTGACTGGGGCAGGCTCAGGACACAGAATTGTGCTTCTTGATGTTGGTCAATAGAGGTGCAACTTCTTCCCAAGCAAATATGGCCAAAACAAAAGTACAAGTATAGTTAACAATAGTCTTATAGATAGAGGTAGAATATTTGCTGCAATTGTGTTGAGATCTAGCACATAATGACCCTGGATTTTATATGTGCTGCACTACACTTGTAAGGTTCTGGTTCCACATTATCAGTTTCAGGCACAGACAGTGAGTACAAAGGAGAAATGAAAAATAACAGGCTTTGAATGTGGATCTCCTCAAATAAGATCTGCTGTCTGAAGTGTCCATCCACACTAAGAATTTAGAACTTTGAAAACCAGCAGTGATATCGCACACGTTGCAAACTGGAAGGCAACAGTATTTACAGGGAATTTTTGCTCACTATGCACCATGACAAGCCTCTTGCTTATTCCTCCCAGTTAAATTTATAAATTCTGACTGTAATAAACTGACTAGCACTTAGCAAGCCTAAAACAAGACTATTTGTTCTGAGTTTCTTCTCTTGGATACCATTAAGTCTATACTCTGGTCTTTAACAATAATATATTATTAGGCGAGATCCTGGGTTCTGGATCTGGGAACATTATTTTGCCATCTACAACTGATCTAGATACTAGGGAGTGATTTAGCATGGACCTAGAGCCACATCTGGTATGTCTGGTTTGTCTTTCAGACTTTTTAAAAGTACAGTTAACAAATCATTTGGCATTGGGTTAACACATTTATTCCAGTAAAACATAGCCCATACTGCTATGTTGAAAAGAAATCCTTCTCTACCAAGCACGTAGAACCCCTCTAGCTGAAAGTGAGCAGAATA
This sequence comes from Dinomys branickii, assembly GCA_004027595.1. Taxonomy (NCBI): domain Eukaryota; kingdom Metazoa; phylum Chordata; class Mammalia; order Rodentia; family Dinomyidae; genus Dinomys; species Dinomys branickii. Next base: position 16,018 of record PVLD010019733.1, read on the forward strand.
TTAGGTTTAAAAGAATGGATGTATCTAATGCCCTACAATACAAGAGAAAGAGAATTTGATTTTGGACTTTATTTCCTTCTTGCTTCTCCTCAAACTTAAATGTATGGGCTGATTCTTGTTTGCTTCCACCTCCGCCTCCAGCTCTACTCTCTACCTCCTTCGCACTCAAGGTGCTCCTTGGGCTCCTGCCTTCCGACCTCGCACTCGTTTCGGCCAGCGGGACGCAACGATGGGGCAGGGGGCAAAGTAGGTCAAGCAATTTCTCCTTTGTTTCTGCTTCTCCTGGGACCCTTCCATACAGCTACAAGGTTCTGGAGGGTTTTCCTTTCTCAAGCTTCTAGAGCTGTAGTGTGGTAATAGGTCCATCGACTGATAATCCCAGAGTATTGTTCACCTTTGTTAGCTTCATACTCCATGTCCATACAAGTGTGAACTGTGAACAGCCCCTTCATTCAATGTTTCTCAAGTATTCAGACCGAGTATCCCATCCGCTTCCTGTAAGGACAAAGTAGATGCAAATTGAAGGGAAATTAAGTTTAAAAATTTAATTTCTTTGTGGGAATTTGATAATAGGAAGGGGATAATATTGTAAGATTTGTTACTTGATTTCTTTGAAAAACTTCTGCTAGGCCATTTTGGATAAGTGGATAGACATATTTCAGATATACAGTAGCACATAAGTGAACTTCACCCTTGGGTAGGATGATGGTCTTGGAGTAGTTAGTTAAACTACATATTGTTATAACCTATTTTAGAGTTTACTGAATGTAAAATCTAGATGGCTTACCAAGAAGCAAAGTGGGTGCTCCAAGCAACAATCACTTGTGTTTGCACAGCAGCCTCAAAGAAGTAAAAGAAGGGCCATCCTGAGAGTCAGTACCCCTTTCCTGGGGGTATGGCCACATCTCTGATGGACTAAAGATTTAATAGTTAATCCCTGTGGATTAAAAAATCAAACATCTAGGGAATTTTAGTGATAACAATGTTTATTACCCACTCCTGATGTTTTCCTTGATGTAGAGGGAACGTGCTATATAGCATTTTAAATTCTCTTTGCCTCTTCTTTCATTGACTTTCTCAATGACTTTGTGACTGGTGCTCCTGGAGGGGAAAACGAGGCATGCAAACCCATTTGTGTGCCCTTTCCATTCTCTTAGACAGACCTTACCTTGAGCTCAACCCCAGCCACATATTCCTGTCCCTTGATTTATGGAATAAGGGAGGGCTTGCTACCATACTGCAGACACCTATGACCTGTGGAGAAATTTGCCTAATTCCAGGATTCAATAGCAAGATACACATTTACTTAAAAATGCAGGGTACATTCTGAAATAGTAGTTCTATACGCCCCAAAGATTCTGTTTAAGACTTTCCTCTGTATCCTCCCTGGGGAAAAGTGGGACTATTTATTTGCCCCCTCCCCCCAGTGACTGCTACAAATTTGTGTCTGAATCAAAACAAATTCAGTATTTTCCAATATAATTTTCATACTACAAAGTATGAGGTAGTAGTATCAACTTATCAGCAAAAATGAAGTTGTTAATTGTCTCAAAAACTAAAAACTATGATGTTTAGAAAAATTACTAAATATTAAAACTATACCACAATAAGGGAAATAAAAATAATAGATTCCTATTTCTTGAAACATTTCAAGCTATTTATCAAAAATGTACATTTTTAAAGCTATTACATTATAATAACTAATAGAATTTTTCATTATGATTCATTTATTTTACTTTTCCATCACTGCTCTTTCTTTCCCTTTGTCTTCCATGTTTAAAAGGTCAAAATCTGACAATATCTCCTGTAGTCAACTGTAAATGTTGAGAACAGTATGGTAAAATAGCTGCTGACACAAGTCAGCATGAATGATATAGATCGCATTATTAAAAAAGTGAGACTTTCCCTGCTTGGTGTCATGTTTAATATCAGAGGGTCACACACCAAAAGTGTTGGTTGATAAAGATATATGACTACATGAAAATTACTGGAGTTGAAGGATGCAAATTTTTACTTGAGAGAAATATTACTTTATTAAACAACTGAAAAGTTGCAGGACAGTCCACAGAAGTTATACTGACAGATTGTAAAGAGAAAGACATCACTGGGAGGACATTTTTACTAATACAAATCACCACTGCAAGCCTAACATCAGTCCTACCATTTTTGTGGCAAATAACTTTTGTGACTTTCACTTTCTCAACGAGGCTTCCTTTCATCAAGGTTTGAGCTAACCTGTGTCCAAGGCTAAGAATATAAGGTCAATTTGTCCCATGAGGGAAGCTTGTTACAATGTAAACAGAATGGGCCAGAAGAAGAATGTATTGAATAGGTCAATTTACTGTAAAATTCTGTCAATGAAACCCAGAGATTCTTGATCTCAGCATCAGGAACCTTGATAAGTAAAGTAAATAGCACTCCCAAATAAAGGTAAATAGTCATTTTAAGGGAAATATAGTGATGTAAGGTTCTTCCAATCATCCTATCAAAGACACAGAAATAGACCATACCCTTAAAAAACAGGAGAGATTTTCCAGAAAAATGCACAGTTTTCCTAATGTCAATAATTGTTTTTAAAGAGGTTAAGTTGAAGAATAGCGATGGAGAACTTGGGTAAAGAATACACTTAACTTTTTCTGAACAGAGAAATGCATGAAGTTGTCTGAGAACTACAAAATGGGTCCAGTGGCTGAGTTTGAGCTGTGCCTGGTCTGAGGAGACTGACTAAAAGCAAGCTAAACAATGAACCAGTAAGTGATGATAGGTGTGCACATAGTTTTGAGCAGGGATTGTTAAGAATTCTCTGATATAAACCTCTTGTATCCATAATGCTTCAGTAAAGACTAAGGCAGACTAACATGGTCTCAGATGTATTGTGGATAATTAAGAAAAGCCTTATGCATACATTTTGGGAAAGAATGGTACAAGGGAGAGCCATCCATCCAGATAAGGGTGTGTGTGAGAGGGTGGGGAAGGGACAGGAGGAGTAAGGAGAGGTGGACAATGTGGCCACACCAGGTCGAGAGGTTATCTCGCACACACACCAGAGGCCAGGATGGCTGACATAAGGGATCAAATGAAGAAGCATGAACAGAAGAAACTGTACAGATGAAAAACAGCACTCAAAATAGCCAAAAATAGCTGAGGTTCCTTTTGACAACCCTCATTTCTTGACAATTGCATTGATGGGAAATTTGCCCCAACAATTTGTATATAAAGATAGTGTTTGCTTTACTTTGATAATAACAGATTTGATAACTTAAACTTCACTATACATGGGATGACCATCTCTCCTTTTGCCCGAGTAACAATTCATACCTGTTGTTCCAGTGTAATTATCAATAGGACTAGCTTTCACCACAAAGGGTACGATGCAGTCACCCTACCTGACCATAGTATCAATAACAGCAAAAAGAGACGTACAAGTTCAGAAGGAGGGATGTCAGTGAAGGATGAAAATTAGATCAAAAGGTGTCTTAAAGAAAGGCAGAGAGGGGAGTTAAACAATGAGAAAAAAGTAATGATTTATAAGAAAAGAAACAGTATGTGGGAAAAGCCCTGAGGCATGCCTGCTCTTTTATGCTGATGCATGCTGAATTTTTAATCATGTTTTATGCGCAGATCTGTATGTTTTTATATGGATTAACACTTTTACTTCTTTAAATAGCACCACAAGGTAATTCTTATTACTGGGAATTTGTTAATAAGGTTCAATTTTTGTGTTAAATTGGGTAAATTTTATTAATTTGCTCAAGGTGTACATTGAGAAAGTGACAGAGAAAAAACTCCATGTAGGCAGTATGGCCCCTTTACAATGCCTTGTCTATCAGGGAACAATAAACAGATGCATTTTGCTAAAGTTTTCGGTGAAGGGATGAGAGTATAGCTTGGGTAACATCCGTGAGGCCCTGGCCTCAATCCTCAGTATTGCCAAAAGAGAAACAGTTGACAAAAAATAGTGATAGATACAAGTTGACAAGGTGAATTAAAAGGTCTATAATGCATTATTACAGCATTTGCTCTTCATTCTTTAGTGTGAAGATAGTGAAAGCCTTGAGAAATTGATTCAAATAAGGCTTTCCCTCACAAAATTTATGTTTGCGAGTGGCATACAGGCGGAATGAGAATTAGACTAATGAGGTTGTTTTAATCACACTGGTTTATCATCTCAAATTTATTTTGTTTCCTCTGCTCTGCACAGTGGTATGAACATCTGTGACAGTTTTAGAAATTGTTTGCAAATAAGACTTATAGAGAATAAGATTAACAATCAGAATACAGAAAAAATAACCAAAGGAGATACGCACATATATTTGTATTCACCAATATTTTTTGTTTAGAGATGTGCATCTAAAACAAAGCCCAAAAGCAGAATTTGAAATCTCACAGGAAAGGTCTGAGTTTAAAATGAAAGGAGAAAAGAACAGTGGGACTAAAACATGAGGACAGCATTGTAGGAAACATCAGGTCTGTTGCTTCTCAGGGGAATGGGCCCAGTAAATAGAACTTGGAAGATCTGTTTCAAAATAAGAAGCAATTATAACTATCCAAGGGCAAACTGACAATGCGATTCTATGAGAACTGAATTCCAAATCCCTCTATTTAAAAAACTCAACCTGTTGAATGTTATACAAAAATAAGAAAGAAGTATAGCTGATAGAGGATAGATAGACAGATAGATACATAGAGAAAAGAAGAAAGAAAAGAGAGAAGATTGTGTTCAGTAGAAGGAAGAGGAGCATGTACAGTTTGTGTGCTGTGAGTAGACGATGAGAGATTGGCATATGAGATTAATAGTTAATTTAACTGGACAGATAGGTACATAGGCAGGTATGTACTATTACATTCTTTTAGCAACTATCCCAGTTTCCAAAGTTAAGAAATCATAATTGAGATGACTGTAAGAGTTAAAGCTAGATTTGAATAATGATTTACATGGACGATGTACTAATAAATAGGAAAATAAAAATGATTGAAATCTTGAGTAATTATTTTTGACATCTGTAATTGGACAATTAGTATTTGTTCTTGAGGGTGGATGCATCTACTATTTTCTATTATTAAAAGGTTCAGGGAGTATTGCAGTTTACAGAGAATATTTTTCCATGAAAAAAAAAATATGTGGAAATAGCTATTCCTCCACATGGCATATGGTAGCAGGCATTTCTTTTGTAAGTATCAATATTTAGGACATTCTATATCCAATGTTATGTTTTACTTTGTCTTCTTTTTCAGGTACTAGGATTTATATTAGTATATAATATAAAGCATAGATATATTATTTAAAATTTAAATTATATAAAGTTAGACATTTAAAAAGTAATTTCTTGAAACACATAGTTTATATTTCACAGTAGCCCAAATAAAAATTCCAGTATATAAAGCATAGATATATTATTTAAAATTTAAATTATATAAAGTTAGACATTTAAAAAGTAATTTCTTGAAACACATAGTTTATATTTCACAGTAGCCCAAATAAAAATTCCAGTAAAGAGTCAGACCCCTGTCTTCTGATGCATATGTATAATTTTGAAAACAGTATTAACTTTTGAAGATAAATGATAAGAATATATTTGCTCTTAAATTATTTTAGCAGACAGAAAAATAAAGGCTTTTATAACTTATAGTTTTAAAATTATATAATGAGATCATTATTTCCAGGGAATTTCCTCTTTCCAGTTGCCTGAAGCCACTGCCATAATAATTTGATTTAGATTGAAAAACGAAAACAGTCTTTTCAATTAAAAGATATATTTCATTTTCCCATACCTCCATGCTCTTAGTTTATTATGAAACTCATTTCAAACTAACCAATTTTATTCATCCAAGTAATTCTATAAGAACAGTCAAGGATTATAATGTAAATGTAAAATTTCAATGTTGTCCATTATTTTCTTGGAAAAATATTAACAGAAATTCTAGCTGTTTGGAATACTATCTTAAAGCAATATATCTTTGAAAATCAGATAACTTCAGCGTGTATTCATGATTAGTAAAATACAGCACTATTAAAATACATTTTATAAAATCAAAATATATGAAGAAATATAGTGATTATTATTAAACAAGCAAAGACAGCAATCCAAAGGAAATTAGAAAAACTTACTACAATAACAGTTGTGTGGATTTTTAAAGTCAGCAAAATCAAGATGCACTCTTTTTTTTTAAAGAAAATAGTACCAAAAAAGGAACATTATCAAAATACAAACAACACAAAGCAAGGACATTAAAAATGATACAGGGTTTCAAACCAAATGAAAGGGATTAACAATTCTTGTTATATTATATATTGTTTTTCTTCAAAGAAATTGCTCAGATTACTATTATGTAAGAATAGAAGATTGATAAATCATCAAAGAGAATAAAAAAATAATAATTTAAAAGAACATTAGCAAAAAAACATAGTGTCACTAGGCAGGACTGTAGGAATTCACCCATAGTTGTTATACTGCAAATTGTTGTCATCACATAAATTGTTCAAATTACCAGATACAAGCATGCAAATTTGGTCAAAACAGTGTAAAAAGCTTTTAATCATTGATCCCCTTAGCAAGACTCTCAACAAATCATCAGTTAAGGGTGACTTCCAACCCTAGTTTTGTGAGGAATCTCCAGACTGATTTCCAAAGTGGTTTCACCACTTGACACTCCATCAGCAGTGGAGAAGCATTCCTTTGTCCTCACAGCCTCTCCAGCATTTGTCATTGGTTGATTTCCTTATGATAGCCATTATTTGTGGGGTGAGATGAAACCTCAGTGTTTTTTTAATTTGCATTTATTGAATGACTAATGATGTTGAACATTTTTTCATATATTTATTCGCCATTAGTATTTCTTCATCTGAGAAGTGTGGGTTCATCTCAGATGCCCATTTTTGGACTGACTCTTTGAATTTTGGGAGCCTGATTTTCTTAATTCTTTATATGTTCTAGATAGGAGTCCTTTGTCTGAGGGGTGGTTGGATAATTTTTTTTCCCAATTCATGGGTTTTCCTTTTATTCTGTCAGTGATTTCTTTTGATGTGCAGAAAATTTCAATAAGATGAGATCTGAGTTGTTGATTCTTTGAAGTATTTCCCATGCAGTTTGGTTTTGTTCATGAACTCTCTGCCTACCCCTATGTCTTTGAGAGTTTTACCTGTTTCTCTTCCAGTAGATTTAGTGTTTCTGTTTGATATTTAGATCTTTGATCCATTTTGACTTTAGTTTAGTGCATGAGGATAGACATGGGTCTAGTTTTAGCCTTTGGCATATAGAAAACCAGTTTTTCCAGCACCATTTGTTAAAGAGGTTATCTTTCTTCCAGGGCACACGTTTTGCCCCTTCGTCAAAAACAAGTTGCCTGCGTGTGTTGGAAGCTGTGTCTGCATCTTCTAATCTGTTCCATTGATCCTCAGGTCTGTTTTTCTGCCAGTACCATGCTGATTTTATCACAGTAGCTTTGCAGTATAATTTCAAGTCAGGGATTGTGATGCCTCCTATATTTCCTTTGTTTCCCAGGATTGCTTTTGCTCTTCTAGGCCTCTTCTGGTTCCAGATAAATTTTAGGAATATTTTCTCTAGATCTGTGGGATATAGTAGTGGAATTTTAATAGGGATTTCATTGAATGTGTACAACAATTTTAAGAGTACGGCCATTTTCACAATGTTTGTTTTCCTATCCATAAGCAGGAATATCTTTCCATTTTCTGAAATCCTCTTCGATCTCTTTTCTCAGTACTGTAATTTGCACTGTATAGATCTTTTACTTCTTTTGTTAGATTGCTTCCTTAGTATTTCATTTTTTTAGATGCTATCATGAAAAGTGTGGTTTCACTGATTTCTCTCTCAGTCTGCTTGTCATTGGGGTGAAGGAATGCTACTGATTTTTGAGTATTAACTTTGTATCCAGCTACACTACTGAATTTAGTTATTAAATCTATGAGCCTTTTGGTGGAGTTTTTGGGGTCTTCTGTGTAGAGTAAAATATCGTCCCTGAATAACGATAATTTCACTTCTTTTCCTACCCTTATTCCTTTTATTTCTCTCTGTACTCTAAATGCTCTGGTTAATATTTCCAGAATCATATTGAATAGCATTGGTGACAGTGGCCATCCCTGTCTTGTTCCTGAATTTAAAGAGGAAGCTTTCAGTTTTTTACCATATAGAATGATGTTACCTGTTGAGTCTCTGTCTTACGTGCACCTGGGGCAGACAGGAGATCCACACTCAAAAAGGCCTGCGAGCTGCTCTGATACAGGTGATGGGTGCCCCATGAGCTATGGACACTGCAGTTCGGGTCTGGGCTTCACTTGAACCCTCCCTCCTGGAGATCACATACATAGGCAGTCTGTGAATGATATCGGTGCAGCCCACATCTGGCTCCAGTGTGTGGCCTGAACTGACTGGAGACACAGTATCAGGTGATCCACAAACTGTTGACCCTGTAGCTCATGTCTGGGTTTTTGCCTGTATTCTGAACTTCCTGTGGTCTCAAGACCACTTGTCTGGGTTGTGCCACCAGTGCAACCTGATTCTGGGTCATACACATGCCCTGAACTGTGAGGGGTCCCTGTATCAGACCGTATGACATCAATTGACATCACAGTTCATGTCTGAGACCTGGGAGAACTAGGTATACTTCACCATCAACTGGAAGACCCCGACCTAAATAGCGCATCTCAGCAGACACTGAGGGGCAGACATGACCACCAGGAAATCCAGAGCCACTAGTGACTTTTGCTGAACTGCCAAAAAGAGGGAGACTGAGCTTTCTGCCTCCAGCATCAAACATGACAAGGCAAAGGGCTAAAGCTCAATCTCAGAACTCCAGCCCACTCACAACAAGTCCAGGAGTCATTGACATAGGAGAACTTTTCAAACATACACCCGAAATTGTTGAAATGATTGCAATGGAAGTAAAGCAACAGAGATCAGACATAATCTCTCAGGGAAAAAAATGAAATGACAATAACAATGAAAGAAATCCTCCATGCATCTAGAGAAGAAACAGATAAAAGAATAGATAAACATAGGCAATGCGTGGAAAAGTTACATAAGCAACATAGGAATGGATTAGAACACATGAAACAGACTCAAAGAGATTTCCAGGAAATCAAAACTTCCACTGAAAGCTTGAAAAACCACCTGAATGAAGCTAAAGATAGAATTTCAGATCTTGAAGACAGCATGGCACCCAGGGGTAGTGAAAGGAAGAATTTCTTAAAATCAACAAGGGTACAGGAAAAATCAATTCAACAGCTGCAAGATGAGGTAAAGAGAAATAATGTCAGACTAACAGGATTCAATGAAACAGCAGGAGGTGACACAAATGACATAAAAAGAATATGTACAGAAATAATTGCAGATAATTTCCCAAACATAGAAACAGAACCCAACATACAAGTAAATGAGGCATATACAATTCAAACTAGTCATAACCATAATAAAAATACACCCAGACATATAATAATCAAGGACCCGGATCTCCAGCAAAAGAACAGATTATTAAAAGCTTCTAGAAAAAAGAAACAGATCATCTATAAAGGAAAGCCCATCAGAATCATGGTAGACTTCTCAACACAAACCACCCAATTGAGAAGAGCTTGGAGCAAAGTATTACAGGTCCAAAGACAAAACAGCTTCCCACCAAGATTGATGTATCCTGCCAAACTATCCTTCAAGTTCAACGGAGAAATAAAATATTTCCAAGACAAAGAGCAACTGAAGAATTTCATCAGTGCCAAACCATCCTTACAAAAAGAAATAAAGACTTCCTAGACAGAGAAGAAAATGATCACAGTTTCAAAAACAAAAATAGAAAGGAACCCTTAAGAAGAGCAAGTAGGTAAACAGGTAGAAAAAGTAAGAAACCAACAGCAAGTAATATGACAATGATAAGCCAACATATATTGGTTATGACCATAAATACTAATGGTCTCAATTCACTACCCAAAACAAACAGAATAGCAGATTAAGGTAAGGTCCATCTATACCATTTTTCATCATGAATAAGTGTTTGACTTTATCAAAAGCCTTTTCTGCATCAGTTGAGATGATCACATGATTTTTGTCTTTTGCTCTATTGATATGGTGTTTTGCATTAATTAATTTACGTATATTGAACCAACTCTGCATTCCTGGGATGTATCCCACTTGATCATGGTGTATAATCTTCTTGATGATCTGTTTCACTCTGTTTGCTAATATTTTATTGAAAATTTTTGCATCTATGTTCATTAGGGAGATTGGTCTGTAGTTCTCTTTTTTGCATTCTTCTAGATGTGTATTCTTTTAACTTAAACCATAATTTCAAAAGAAAGGCTATCTTCTAAAAATTTAGTAATAAAGCAGGATTATCAAATATGGTGTATAAGAGCTAAAATAAGGTTTATACTTTGGTAAATAATGTGCACAAATAAAGATATGGTGAAGCAAATGAAAGAATAATGTAACTAGAATTCTTAACTCCAAGTATTTCATCAAGCAATTTACAAGTGTAATTATCTCATTTATTCTTTTTGATGATTCAGGAAGTGTGTTATTATTGCCTGTGTTTTATAGATGAAGAATATGAAACAGAAAAAAAAAGCCAGGTAATTGTAAATCGCAAGGAGCTATAGGTTGAGGTCATAGAAATTTGGCGTTCAAATCTGCATACAAAGAGAAGAGCCACATAATGATTTTAAAAAGGTGAAAATAAGTTTATTATAAAAATACAGCTGATAAGAGCATGGTCAAATACTATATTACTGCACAATGAAGCAGGACACAGCACCAAAGATGAAGGACAATTCCCTGGGAAAGGATCTTGCATAAGATGGAGCCTTCAGCAATTGAGAGAGAAAACATCATGTTTAGTTTTTGAGTTTTGTAAGTGCTGCATTCAGATAAAAATGACTTGCTGCCAAGATACCTGCACAGCTGAAAGGTTCATTCCCAGCCTTGGCTAGATTCAAGGAGACAAACACTGTTAGCACACTCAAGGCTATCTGTAAATAACATTTCTCACCCAAGGAGAGGAGTAGCACAATTTGGCATTGCAAAATCTTGGAAAAGGCCCAAATATATTGGGCCAGAAATCAGATCTACTTGTCTGTAACCACATATACTTGCCTCTTGATCTCACAGCACAGTAGAATGTTATAAAATCAAAACAATGTCAGAAAAATTGAAAATGAACAAGGAGTTATATGAACAACTAAATTTAGAGTTTAAACTATTACAGAAGACTCTGTTTAAAATGTACAGGTTACTTTTACAGGTAAAAAGATGTGGTATTTTTATAGAATGAAATACTACTCAGCTACAAAGAAAGATAAACCTGAGACATTTATAGGGAAATGGATGTGACTTGCATCCATACAGATAAATGAAATAAATCAGTCTCACATATGTAAACATTGCATTTTCTCCCTTGTGTAAGAAGCTGAAAGAGTAAATAAGACCCAAAATGTACAATATATGTTGTGAAATGGGAAGAAAATGCTCAAAAGGAAAGAGAAACTGGAATGGGGCAAAGGAGCAAAGAAGGAAGGGGAAAGGAAAATAGATATATTTACTCTATCTTGTGCGTGTGTGTATACATATATACATATATATGTATACACACATACACATACAATAGTTAAGATAGGTATATCACTAATTTCTACCAACTCATTGAGAAGTAACTTTTTTGGTACCAAGATTCAAACTCAGGACCTTGTACTTGCCAGGCAGGTACTGTGCCACTGAGCTATCTCCCCAGCCCTGCTATTAGCTTATTGAAATGATAGGTATATACATATAGTCTTGATCAGTTTTTTATGACTATATCTTGTATTACAAGCAACTACTTTGAAGATAAAAATGCACTGTATACTGAATATTGCTAATCTCCTACAATCTTGTTTTGAAATCTCATACCATTGTTTTTATTATTTATTTTTCTTCTCTTTAAAATAAACAAAAGGAAAAACTAGGAATATCATAATGTCCACAAATTGAGGAATATTTCAATATAATTGTTAATTATAGAATTGTTTATGGTAATATAAGAGACTATATTTACTCATTTAGCCAGCTATTACTGAGTCTACCATGAGCTAAATTTTCTAGGTATTATCAGGTTAGAGAGATTAAGTAAATTAGATAAAGAAGCAGCTCAAGTGTATTGTTGGGAGAGGTGGGTAAGTATTAAAATATGTCTGTAAATAATGTTATTTAAATAAAATGTGAGAAGGTGCCACTAGAAAGGTACAGAAAAAGAAACACAGTTGTGTAAGTAACCTGCACATTTTAAACATAGTTTTCTGTAATAGTTTAAACTCTGAATTTAAGTTGTTCATATAACTGTCCCTGTTCATTTTTCAATTGTTCTTTTGAAATTGTTTTGATTCTATAACATTCTACTGTGCTGCGAGATCAAGATGCAAGTACATGTAGTTATAGACAAGTAGATCTGATTTCTGGCCTGAGCTGTTCCACTTACGAGCTCTTTCAATGGGAGAGTCACTTAAGTCTCTGAGCTCGTGTATGGTAAACTGTAATTTCTAAAAGTAGTCATAGCACAGTTTTTCTCCCAACCTTACCAATTTTCCATTAAGAAAAATCAATTTCTCCTCTCCTTGAAGTTGGATATTCTTCGCAGTCAATCAATAATGGGAATGTAGCAAAAGTTAATACTGCCGTAATGTATAAAGATGCTCCTAAAAAATGACACCACTCCCCCCACGTGCACATTTTCTCTTTCTCTCTACTCTCAACATTAATACTCACCTGTATAATCCATCTGCTATGTTGTTAGACTGAAAACTAATCTATGTGAAAATACCAAATAGAAACCTTAAGCATTCAAATATCAATAAGTTGCTAAATTTATGAGTGAAGTAGCCTGCAGGTGGTCACAGACTCTGCATTCAAGTCTTCCAGCTGAGGACTCTGATACTGTAAAGAGAGGAGTCAACTTCTGAATTCTTCATTCACAAAAGTTATGACCATTAAAAAAACAGTTGTTTGGTAACATTTTTAAATAACATAGAGTACCTATGGAACACTCAAATTCCTCATCTGTGAAAACAGAATAAGAACAGTATTTGGAAAGTTGTTTCGGGGATTAAATATAAAGTGTTTAGGAACACTGCAGATATTAAATTAACATAAATCCCTATTCCCATGTTATTCCCTTTCAATGACTGTCCTCTTTACTGCATTTCACATTAATAATTGCCTGTTCTCCCCACAGTGCTGGTAAAACAGTTTAGCCCAATTCTAAAATTAAACCTCTAGAGATATTCCAGAACCGAACCACTCTTCATCTTATGAACAACAAGCTAATGTTAGTGAGTAGCGTGTTGTCTTGGTTACTTTTCTCTTGTTGCTGAGACAAAATACCCAATGCCCAAAATGAAGGAAGGAAAGGTTTATTTAGCTTACAGTTTGTGAGGGTTTCAGTCCATACTTGACTGCTTCTGAGGCAGAGTGGCACAAGGCAGAGGGCAAACTGTTCAGGGCAGCAGAGCACAGCGAAAACAACCAGCAAAAGGGTGGAATGGCTGCAAGCAGCCTCTTCTCTTTCCTTACATTGTAAACAGCCTACCCCCACCCAGGGGGCGTGTAGCTCTCACACAATCTCCATGCCTTCCTTTTCCACAGGCTCAGGATGTATACAAAATAAGCACTCTGGCTTCCTGCTGAATCACTCAGTTAAACCTCCAGATTCCCCAAGTTGACACAACGTGTCAACCATAACACGTGTATAATACCTTACAGTAATTTTTAACTCAGAAAACAGGAATTGTAAGAGATGAAGAGAATAGACACAAATACTCAAGAATGGACAAAGTAAATAAAAACTTCTTTAATGTGACCCTGTTTTCTAGTTCTTTTGTTGTTACCTAAGTCAGTTTTTATGTCCATAATCACATACACAAACACACAGACATACACATGCAGCATTTGAAATAAGCATTGTTGGGCTGGGGATGTAGCTCAGTGTGACAGAGCCTACCTGGCAAGCATGAAGTCCTGAGTTCGATTTCCAGTACCCAAAAACAATAAAGAAATGAGTACTGTTGTATCAAGAAACCATGCTGGTTAGTGTTTACAGTGTGTGCCTAAATATTTCCCTCTTCTATTCACCCATTCACTGGGCATAACTTTTTAAGCAATAAATACTAATAATTCCATGATATGTTTAAATTGTATTAAAGTTAAATACTATATCAAGAAAAAATCTAGTTGAACATATTTTTTAGCTTTTAATTTTTGGGGCCCAAATTACTCCTAAAACAGAGATACCTACGGCCTTGAATGAGCATTTTAAATATATTAATGCAAGTATCATCTTTTGCATGTTTTAGTCTAAGCTCTTTGAGTTCTCAACAAATACATTTGAGTAATATTAGCTTATATTAAATCTAAGAAACTATATTATGTGATTCTTATACAATATTAATACTTTTTATTTTGCTATCTAATAGACTTCTTTTAAACCTGCTTATAACTTCACCTTTACAAATATAAAAATGTTAGACTTTGCACAAGGTGACTCTTGCTAGCCTCATGTGAGTTACTATGAAAAAATTCCATGGAGAATATATAATCTCAGGATTTTTTGGCAGGGCATGATGGTACATGCCTGAAATCCCCGCCCTTGGGAGGATGAGGCAAAAGGACCAGCATGAATTCAAGGCTAACCTGAGCCACATAGTGAGTTGATGGCCACCCTGAACTACACACAGCAACCCTGTCTCAAAATAAAGTTTTTTTTAATGAACACTATTAATATAAAATTAATTTGGGTAGAAACTAAGAATGTACATAAAAATATATGCTCCCAATGATGTTTACACATGGGTGAGTGTGTATGTGTGTATGTGTGTGAGATACAGAGATAATTACCTTAATTTATTTACTTATTAATAAGATCTTCAAGCCCCTGAGTAACTACAGTAGAATATAATATCTGTTATAATTTTTAAATTTTATTTTAGAGAAAAGAACAAAAACAAAACAACACAAAAAATATAAAAATGGGGCTGGGGATATAGCTCAGTCGAATAAGCGCTTGCCTAGCAAGCGCAGGGTCCTGAGTTCGATCCCCAGTACCGCAAAAAAAAAAAATATATATATATATATATATATATATATATAAATGATGCAGAATTTCAAAACAAGATGATAAAATATTAACAATGGTTGTTCTACTATATATTGTTATCTTCAAAATAGTTGCTCATATTACCAAATATAGGTATGCAAGATTGGTCAAATAATTAAACATTAACTGCTCCTTTCAATACACCAATAGAAATTAGTAGTACAATTATTCTAGCTACCTTGTGTATATGTACACAGATTTTTTTCCTTTCCTTCTTTCTTTCTTTTCCCCTTTCCCTCATCCCAAATGTTATTTCCTATTGAGTAGTTTCTTTCCCTTTCACAATATCTATTGTACTTTTTGAGTTTTACTTACACTTTCAGGTTCTTACATTAGGAAGATGATATAGTGTTCACACATGCAGGCATGATTTATTTCACTTATGATTATGGTCTCTAGTTGCACCCATTTACCTATAAAGAGCTCAAATTTCTCTTTCTTTATAACTGAGTAATACTCCATTGTACAAAAATACCACATCCTTTTTATCCACTCCTCAGTTGATGGGCATTTGGGTTGTTTCCAGGAGTTTGCTATGACAAATTGTGCTACTATAAACATGGGTGCACATATATCGCTATGGTACAATGTTTTCAGCTCTTCTGGGAAAATACCCAGTAGGGGAATAGCTGGATTAAATGGGACCTCTAATCTTAATTTTTTTAGGAATCTCCACACTGATTTCTGAAGTTCTGGCACCAGTCTACATTACCACCAACAGTGGAAGAGTGTTTCTTTTTCCCCACAGCCTCTCCAGCATTTGTTGTTGGTTGATTTCTTGATGGTAGCCATTCTTACTGAGGTGAGATGGAATCTCAGTGTTGTTTTAATTTGCATTTATCGAATGACCAATAATGTTGAATATTTTTTCATGTATTTATTTTTCCATTTGCATTTCTTTATCTGAGAAGTGTGTATGCATCTCAGATGCCCATTTTTGGATTAGGTCTTTCAATTTGGGGGGAGTCTGATTTTTTTTCAGTTCTTGATATGTTCTAGGTATAATTCCTTTGTCTAAGCAACAATTAAGGGGTTGGGGATATAGCTCAGTGGAATAAGCGCTTGCCTAGCAAGCGCAGGGTCCTGAGTTCGATCCCCAGTACCGCAAAAAAAAAAAAAAAAAAAAAAACCAATATAGTAGCAACAACTGACTAAAATATATTCCCACTCTGTCAGTTGTCTTTTCACTTTGTTGGTGATTCCTTTTGAAATACAAGTTTTTTAATGGGTTGAGATCCTAGTTGTCAATTCTTTGAAATGTTTCCCGTGCAGTTTGGGTTTTGTTTGTGAAGACTGTGCATACTCCTATATCTTTATGATTTCAACCTACTTTCTCTTCCAGTAAATTTAGGATTTCTGCTGTAATATTTAGATCTTTGATCCACCTTAACTTTAGTCTAGCACATGGATTCATAGTTATAATTAGATCTGAAATGCCCCACAAAAGGGAAAGGTAAGAAGAGAAAAGGAAAAAGAGAAAAGAAGGAAAAAATGGAAACAAAATTTTTGTACATAAGGAAGGAAAGAGTGGTTGAAGGGAGGGTAAGGGAGTGGGGAAAAAATAATCAAAATCTATCATACATAGGTACAAATTCCCTATGATGAATGTGATCATTGTGTATGCTTAAAATGTACCAATAACCTTAATTAATCTTGAGAAATAAAGTCAAGTCCCATGTGTTCAAAATGGGCCTTTGGGGAAGTGCTTAGCCTATGGGGTGCCATACACATTAGTGGATTGAGTTCAAAGCTGAATGTGATGTTAGGAGGTAGAGTCTGGATGGAAGTCATGGTCACTGATGACATGACCAGAAGGATATATTCTTGCCTCCTGCTGCTTCCACTCTCTGATTCTCTCTGGATCTGTTCCTTCTCTGTCTTTTCCCAGCCTCCATGAGGTGCATGCATTCCTCTGCCATGCCCCTCCAACATGGTGCTTCTGCCTTGGAGCCAAACTATGAACTGCAACCTCTGAAACTGTGAGCCAAAATAAGCCTTGTCTCATTTAAATTGTATGTGTCAAGCAATTGGTCCTAATGAAGGAAAAACTGACTAATACAGAAAATTGGTACTATAGAAGTGGTATGACTCTTACCTAACCACGTGGCTCAGAATCTTTTGGAAATGGTTTGCATGAATATGGACAAATTTGGAGGAACAGGGTAACAAAAACCTAAAATAATGTAAGTAGGGCTTGATGATGAGTGATTCTAATCAGAACTCAAGAGACCAGAATTCTGGTAAGAAGTCAAATAGTAAAGGCCAGACTCAGGAGGTTTAAGGTGGGAATGAGGACTGTATTGGAATTGGAATACAGACTATGAGTATTAGATCCTAAAAAGACTTGTTTACATTTTGTCTATGCCCTGAAATTTGTAGGAGGCTGAATAAAAAGCTGACAATAATCTAATTTATCTGATAAAGGACATTTCAAGGAAATAGGGAATTCAGCATATGGCATGGATATTTCTGGCTGCTTTTAGTTAGATTTACAGTGAAAATTGGGAGGAAATAGAACAAAAAGATCTTAAACCCACAATTTGGTCAAATAAGAAGCACATTTAAGTTTGGGGACCAAAAAAGTTGTTCCTGAAGAATTTAGTGCCATTAAAAAGAATCCAAAGACTTTGTAATGGGTCAACAGGAAAGATACCTTGAAAGAATCTCAGAAATTGGCCTAGACCTCACCCATCACAGTCTCAAGGGTATAAAGTTACTAACTCCTTTAAAAGGCTTTGCTTCATAGGAGTATGCCAGGGTACTCCACTCACTCAGAGATACCTAGGGAAATGTTCCTCTGAGCTCAGCTATCTATGCATTCAGAAATTACTGCAGCTGTGGTCCACGGGAGTATGGCTACTTCCTGGTAGCAGACATGGCATTATCCTTTGTACGCAGAAGGAATTACAGAGGCTTCCCATATTTCAAAGGCCTGGGAGATCAGGAAATGCATCACAAGATTAAAGTCCCTGCAGGAGCCCCTGAAAAGGTGGTGCATAAAGTTGTGACAGCAAAGAACCCCAAAGACAGTTCATATAGACTATAACCTGCAAGACCATAGGCTGGGGCTATCTAAACCCTTTGGAGCTCACAGTTTTCCACTAAGTGTGCTGGACACCAAACCTGGAGCTACAAGATGTAATGTTTGACCTGTTATGTCATAGTCTAGCTTTTTTCTGATCCTTTTCTATCCCACTACTCCTCCCTTTGGAGCTGACAGTTTTCCACCACGTGCCCTGGATTCTGGACCTGGAGCTACAAGATTTAATGTTTATTTTTACAGAGTCTCATAGCTAAGAGCTTGCCTTGAGCCTCAAAGAAGACTTTTGACTTGGACTTTTGGTAATATCAGAACTGTTGAGATTTTGTGGCCCATGGAGATGAACTGAGGGAATTTTGCATAATTAGATGGAATTGAGTCTTTTGTGCACTGGAGCAGAATGTTATGGTTTCATAGAAAATGCCCCCTAAAAGGCTTGTGTGTTCACAAGTGGGACCTTTGGAAGGTGATTAGATCGTGGGGGGCACTATATTCATCACCAGAGCAAGATCATGATAAGTTCGCATTTAACGTGCTCTTAGACAGTGAGGGCTGCTAAAGGAGGTGGGTCACTAGAGTCATGACCTGGAAGGGTGTATTTGTTACCAGAAAATTGTGGTCAGCCTGAGATGGGTGCCACATTGTGGTATGTGGTGGTCTCGGTCTTGGATTCTACCCAAGAAGACTTCCAGGGAGGTCTACAAACAGGACTCAGAGTCAGAAAGGAATAGTTTCTAGCAAGCGTGTTATAAGTGTCAAACACAGTGCACTTCAGACAAAGCTAACTTTCATAAGGACAGTAAATTTGGGAGAGTTCAATTTGTCAGTAATGAAAGTACGCCCTCAAGAAGGGAGAGATACAGCTCAGAGATGGCAACTACAGTGAGTTTCAGGCTTGGCTTTTCTTTAGTTTTCCTAGAATTTTGGGAGTGGTCAAGAATGGTAACTAATGAATTTCTCTCCAATCAACAGTGAGTCTCCATCTTCACATCAGAAGGAATTTTTGAACTTATATAGACTCAGTTGCAAACAATATGGCAGTCAAAGCCTGGTGGAGGAGGTCAAAACAACAATGCAAGTGTATATAAATGCCTAACTGAGTCAACAGGGTCACTGTGGTTTAACTTGGAGCTTGTGGCCAAGGTGTGACTGTGTGGTAGCAAAAGGTATAAGATTGGACAGGCGGGAAAACTTGTAAGGGAGCATGATATACTCCTCTCAGGAAGCCTGGGGACCACAAACACTGGAAATCTAGATCACAGCCTATCTTAGAATGTTTTCCCAGGGTCTACTGGTAGTTTCCCAGATCCAGCTCATTTCTGATTGCATACCTATTCTATAATTTCCCTCTTATTTTTGGAACCCTGAAATATTTCAGGGTTTGAGATAGAGCAGTTCTTTTGAAGTTATTCTCTGCTGAACAAGACATCATTATCTCATTCAGAAAGAACAGGGTCCTATTTGTAAGTCCTAGGGTCATGTGGGATGGCATGGACCCTAGAAGGCA